>JAJJMB010009426.1:1236361-1326411 GCA_023531105.1 Papaver atlanticum | reverse complement strand
TTTAATAAAAGTATATGCAAAAACTATTAACAAATGGTGTGAGAGGTACCAGGGCTTAGGATCCCACCAAATTCATTTCTTAAGGTTCAAATAATAATTCTTTTAACAATTATAGCTCAATAAATATATAAAATAAAGTGACTCTTATTTTTGCCAAGATAGATTCTAAAAATATTAGATGTAAATGTTAAGCATGGGACATCAAATCACCTAAGCTAAGCATGACCCATCTAATCAAATGACAACTAATTAATTCAAATCATATTTTCAAATTAAAATTAGTGCAAAAGTCATGAAAAGAATTAAAAATAATTACCCAAGTGTGAAATAAGGCTTCCTCCATCGTCCCAGTGTTGGGGTTTAGCTCATCATGTTGAAAATACTCTCAAAATATATATTTATGCTTAAAAGTGGTTTACAAATGATGAAAGGAGTGCAAATTATTAAAAACAAGATTTTGTGACGCATAAAAAGTGTCGCATAATCACTGCTACAAAGAACGATGAAAGAACAGTGTTGGTGGCGCTGTTCCGCAGTCGCTAGAAAGGTTTTGCAAACTGCCGCTTATATGCGACAGTTTCCAACGACTTTCAGACGCGGGTCTTTGTTCTTCGTCTTCTTCTTCCCTGCACCAGCAGAGAAACGTCTCTGCAATTCTTCTTCTCGGCTCTGCAGCCTCCCAAATCTTCCCCAAACTCTCGACATCCCTTCCTTGTACCTGTAGCAATCTATTTATACTCCTAATCCTCATTTAATCAGGTCATATCTCCCAAATAATCTTCATTTATCACTATTATTCTCCACGGCCAAAATTTCCATTTTTTGATCTTCCACGCGTTCTCAGCTTTCAACCTTCCTTATTTATCTTTTTCACGCATCTCTGTAGTGCAACACACTCGAAACTCATGCATTACACGCCTCAAACTCGTGTCAAATTCACTTGAACCCGTGAAAACTTGTGTCCACAGTTTTGGATTAAAACACGTTATTAAGCCAAATTTGATCGGAAACAACACCCATACTAGCTTCTTATATCCTCTAGGAACAATCCCAACCAATTCCAGCCCTTTAGTATACCCAAAATCACTCCAAAAATCCGACTGAAAATCTGCCAGTGAAAGGGAATATTTTTCCGCCAAAAATATTTTTTTAATTTGGGAAGAAAGTCACCCCTATGCATGGTCGCCCCTTATCCGTTGCTGGAGTCCGAATAACACATGTCCCTTGGGGTGCCTTTAGTAATTTTCTAGGGTGTTTTCAACACTTTTTTTGGGGTTCCTCCGACGCATTTGTGGGATGCCTTTAACACATTTTAGGGGTGCCTTTAGTACTTTATCCCGGGGAGTAAAACACCACTTTTCGAGCAACATTCTTCACAAGAGCTTATTTACTAGAAAAGAAATAAAACAAGTTTATTAGTGATAAAATGAGTCCCAGCTAATGTAGTTATGGGTGAAAAAGCGTCACACTTATGTGCTTATCACTAAGCGAAATATTGGGTGTGTTTGTTAGACCCCCGCTTTTTCAATTGGTATCAGAGAAGGAAAACACGTTTAAGACCTTATAAGTCTTTATTTGTAACAATCTGACTTTATGGACGAGTCTATCTCTAATAACGTACCAGTTCAGAAAATACCAGATGTCTTTCAAAGCTTAGATTCACCTGAGAGAACGGTCACATCTAAGTCAATATATAAACATTCTCATGATGTAGAAACTGTTGATTACTGGGAAACACGCCTAGAAGAACAGTTGGATGAACTTTTTGACGAAGGGTACTCCGATATTGATAAAGATATTGATGAGGAAGTCTCAGAGTATGTTAAGCTATTGGATTCGTTGAAAAACAAGAAGATGACAACTTCTCATGTCACACGTCTTCTGACTCCTCTCTATCGTGCGAACAAGAAATTGAGAAGATGTTACGCAAGTGTTTATGTTTCGAATCGTTCTAACGAATCGATCCTCAAGGATTCTGAGGAAAACCTATGTATAAAGTCACTTGAATGTGATAATCTTTATCAAAAGTATTTTTTGTTGGAAGAGAAACTCGCAGAATCTGAAGCAAGGATTAACTCTCAGCAAACAAGTTTTTATGACAGAGAAAGTGCTTGTCTCGTTCGATAAAAACGCCTTGAGGCTGATTTAGCTGCTGCTCTTGATAAAATAAAGATGTTGGAAGATGACTTGAAAAAGTTCAATACTAGTTCAAGCAAATTAACCACTATGCTAGGAGCAAGTAAAAATCATCGTGATATACGAGGATTGGGCTATAAAGGAATAGATTCTCCAAGTATTAGAAAAGAGGTAAAATTTGTCAAGGCTAGTGACTCTTCTAAACAAAAGGTTTCCACTGATGGAAAAAGTGAAATACCTTCACCGGCAGTTAAAGTTCGAAAGAGCAATGTCTATCAACCTCCAAAGTCAGCACATACAGATCGAGGTAAGAACATTCCTTATGTTTTCCACTATTGCGGAAATAAAGGTCACCTGGAAAAGAGATGTCGTTTTCGTATAAGGAATGAGAAACTTCATGATGCTCTTGTTTTGGCATCACAAGAAGTTGTGAAACCAAGATCATATGCTAAGGCTGATCCCCTTAACATTACAGGTTGTAACTTTCCAACCTTTAGGCAAAGGAATCATTGCTGTGATAAACCTAGATTTGCCTATAAACGTCATACAAAGTCTTTTCACAATCATAATGGTTATCAAAAGGATAACTTCGTAAAGACGAAGAGAAGATCCGATGCTCCCAATTGGAGAAATACTAACTTGGAAAAGAATAGTCAATCCAATTCTCTTTCAAGAAATCTTGAAGAGAGTAATGGGAAGAAGGTTCCGGTTATTTCTAAACGCACTCATAAGTGGGTTCCAAAGAAAGTCAATGATGCTTTGAGTGTGAATAGGAATGATCTCCCAGAAAATTCCATGACTATGGAGAATGCAGTATCCATGATGTTGGAACTTAAAAAGTTCTTTGGAAAGATGGATTTGGATGTGAAAGGTTCTAAAAGCGATCTCTTTCATGATAATCCAAAAGTGAAACGGAATAATCCAAAAACTATAGATGGTGAAAAGTCCATAGTTCCGGAAAAGTCTGTTTCAATCACTTGTAGTGAGCAAGACATTGTTCACCTCAACACAACTTGATTGTGTTGTAAGTGCATCCTCACCAAGGAATGCCCTGTTATGTATACGGAGAGGGTACGAGAATTAGGGAGCATAGATTATGTTTGGTAAGGCTGTAGAATTCGATTGAATTCATCTAAAAAGGTATGTCTATAAACTTGAGCAAGATTTATGCAAATATTAATGAAAAGTAGAATAAATCTTTGAATATTCCGCAGTATTGGTCTTTCCCTGATCCACATTCTTATGAATATACTATGCGGCTTCGTAAGTTTTCTTATGTTGAGCATTTCCGATTAAATTAATCATGGATTCTCTTGTGGTTAATTTAATTGAGTATTTTGGATACAAATTCAAATTTCATGTGATTTGTCAATGTCCAAAGAAATCCTTATTTTCTTGTGAAAGTAAGGTCGTTATTTTTGTTCTTTCGGGAATGACATTTTATGGCGGAGAATCCTTATTTGAACTTGTGCTTAATGACCATATCTTTGTGGGGAGTGCGGCTGTGGAATATTATAGGGGTTATCTTGTATCTGTATAAACTCCTTGATGAATGCATTTAGTTTCAGCTATATGATTGCATCTAAACAAAGTTGATATGTTCTCTTTTGGTCATGAAGTATCTCTATGAAAATTTCATTAGGATCCCACTAGTTTTCGTACCTTTGCAAATTTATATTGACAAAAAGGGGGAGAATTAATGTGTAGTTCATACTACAAATACATATGGTTTACGGATCATTATGTAAGGGGGAGTGGTTTCTATGTAAGATGAAGTATTGACTAGAGGGGAGTGATACATATCACCATAGGGTTTTTGTCAAAGTTGTGATACAATTGAACTTTGATGCTGTGTGATAATACTATGACACTGTATAACAATGATTGAGAGCAACTGTTTTCTTATTGTTATAGCTACGGATCTTCAACTACGATGATGCTGAGTTGAACACATTTGGAATCATTGGAGTACTTGGAAGTGACGAACATTTCGAGTAATGTTGAAGAACCAAGGAGATCAAGCATTTGGATGAGAAGCTACAATGTTTATTGTAATCCATATGTATTGATAGTTTTGTCACTAAAATTGACAAATGGGAAGATTGTTAGAGCACAACTCGGTCGAACTCGCAAGCGTTTCTATCTCAAGCTTGTTTGTCAAGTTTAGTTGCCAAAACTATAAGTCTTGATTTCTAGTCTACTTATAGCTAAGTATCGGATTAGGATTGTAAGTGTAGTCGAGCTTTAGACTTCACGGCATTCATCGAATGAAGACGAAGAACTACTCAAGGGAACTTGTGGAACTTCATCAAAAAAGGTATGTGGAGACTTGAACTTATCTATCACTCAAAAGTTTATCTACTCTATCTCCTATTTGAGACAAAAAGTCATATTGCTATATGGACTTCAATTATACACATTTGGTATTTCGATCCGAGTTTATCTCGCTTATCTATTTCTCGAAATATGTGTTTGGTAAGCTTTTGCTTTAACCAAGTTCATCTTTTATTCTTGATGAAAGTCAAAAGATGATCATGTGAAAATCGTCTTGTAACATCTTACATGATTTGTGTGAGACAGTCATTTGATGTAGACTCGGAATGTTTCATATTGACTATTCGATCACTTGAAAATTTCTTTGAAGCTAATAGTTTGTGTGAGACAGCTATTGTCGTCTTACAAGAATGTTTCAATGATTGAAATGAGTTTAGAACATGTAACCATGATTGGATATAAACATAGTGTGTATTCACATTTGCGTAAAGTCCAAAACCGGGAACCATGGTATGCATACCCGTACGCGTACTGGTTGGTCGTGGGAAGTCCGGGAACTAAGTATGCGTGCCCGTACGCGTACTGGCGTAAGTCAAAGTCCCGTGAATTTCTGCTGGAGTTTGGAAGTGTAAAATGGTATGCGTACCCGTACGCGTACTGGCGTAACCAAACTCAGTCCGGCTACTTAGGTATGCATACCCATTTGCATACATAAGTAGGTTATGTTTTAAAATTGGTTTGTTCATGAACTAATACATTTATATAATAACAAAAGCAATCTTTTGCAAACCGTGGCTATAATGTTCATGAAATGATTCGAGTGAATCAAAATCGATTTTGCTTCAATTGTGTCTTGTATACTTCTATGAGAATATAAACAATTGAACAACTCTCTAACTAGTTTCATTTGAGTCATTTGAACTAGTTATGATAAAGATAAATAAGGTTGATATGAAAGTGCTCATATGGCTAACCGTTGGTTAACTATTGTTGAACCAACTAAGTGTACACGTTTAGGTACGGTTACCTTTATATAAATGATGGTACATTTAATTTGTGTATAACAAGCTAAGTTCGATCTAACGGTTGAAAGATATTAGCTTGAATCTAATCAAGTTTTCATCTAACGGTGAATATTGAATGCTTTGTTACCAAGGTAACATTGATTGCAAACCATGATTTGAAGACTATATAAAGGAGAACTCTAGCAACTGGGAAACCTAACGCCCACACCTCCTGTGTGGTACTGGTTGCGACTAGAGTCGATTCTCCTTTAACCTTAGGTTTTTCACGAAACCCTATAGGTTAACGACTTAAAGACTTCATTTTGATTGTGAAGCCAGACCCAACTATTTTCTCTGTAGTTGCGTGTTCTGATCTTGCTATTTTCTATCGTGATTGAGTACTATCTTCTTTAAGATTTGCTTGAGATTTATTCTACGATAGGCAAGATTGAAAAGCAGTCACAAACATCTTCGTCTCATCGTTTGTGATTCCACAATATCTTGTTTCGTTAATCGATTAATATTATTGTGAGGTGATTTATAATACTAGGTTATTCTTCGGGAATATAAGTCTGGTTTATCAATTGGTTCCTGTTCACCTTAATTTATCAAAAGACGGAATAAAACTCATAGGTATATATGTGGGAGACAGATTTATCTATACAATAGACTTTTCTGTGTGAGACAGATTTGTTTATCAAGTCTTCGACTTTGGGTCATAGCAACTCTTAGTTGTGGGTCAAGTCAGCTAAGGGAACAAAGTGCGCAGAACCCTGCGTGGTTCAAGAGGCGTAAGGAACGCAACTGTACCTTGATCAGTGTGAGATTGATTAGGGTTCAACTACCAGTCCGAAGTTATCTTGGTAGTAGGCTAGTGTATGTAGTGGCTTAATACAGTGTGGTGTTCAAATCTGGACTAGGTCCCGAGGTTTTTCTGCATTTGCGATTTCCTCGTTAACAAAATTTCTGGTGCCTTTGTTATTTCTTTTCCGCATTATATTTTGTTATATAATAGAAATATCACAGGTTGTGCGTAGTTCAATCAATTAGTGAATCCAACCTTTGGTTGTTGATTATATTGATTGACACTTAAACATTGGTCTTTGGTACCGTTCAAGTTGTTTCACATAATAATCAGGCTCACGGATTTCTATCTGTTTGATTTGTTGATTACATTGTGAAACAGAATATACTTTTCTTAAGATTGAGTCTGACTGTCTAGGTTATTCTCTCGAAAGTATATTGGAGTTTGTCTATACAGATTGCTAAGCGTAATGTTGGGTGTGTTTGTTAGACCGACGATTTTTCACATGCTCTTCGTGAGAATGAATATTATTTACTACTATATTATTCATTAGTAAAGTAGAATATAAATGAATTAATTTGTGCACCTACGACAAGCATCAAGCAACTCTTAGGCTGTAAAGGATGTCAGCTAAGGGAATCAATTGCGCGGAGTCCTGCTGGGATTCAAGGGGTGTAAGGAACACGACTGTAACTGAACGGTGTGAGGGTTTAATTTGGTCCCAACAACATTCCAGTCCGAAGTTAATTGGTAGTAGGCTAGTGTCTGTAGCGGCTTAATACAATTTGGTGTTCAATCTGGATTAGGTCCCGGGGTTTTTCTGCATTTTCGGTTTCCTCGTTAACGGTGTCTGTGTTCTTTTTCCGTATTATATTGTTTATCTTTATAATTGAAATATCACAGGTTGTACGTTAATCAATCAAAGTAGATAAGTAGATACATCCATCCTTGTTTGTTGGATACGACTTGATTGATTCTTGGATATTGATCTTTGGAATTGTCCAAATACTCAAATCAGGTTCACGGACTTGTCTCTGTAAACTTTCGGTTTGTGGGAGAAAGAGATACAACTCTAAATATTATTCCTTGATTGAGATTCATTAAGTTGAACTCTCAGAATTGTATTTAAGTTTGTCCATACAGGTTGCCTAAGAAAAAGTTGGTGGTGTATTTTGGTACCCCCCACGTTTTCAATGGGTATCAGAGCAGGAAAACACGTTTAAGACCTAATAAGTCTGTGTTTGAAGCAATCTGACTATATGAACAAGAGTGCAATCTCGATAAATGTACCGCCAGCATTTGATGGCTCGAATTATTTATGGTGGAAAATTTCTATGTGTTCCTTTTTACAAGCCCGTGACTTTGAGACATGGAAACTTGTAGTTATTAGATACGATGCGCCGACAGTTGTTAGAGACGGAACCGCTGTTGCGAAGCCATTAGGAAAATATAGTGATACCGAGATAAGTGTTGTAAAGCATAAATATGACGGGTTAAACGTTATTATCCCCACCATGTGACTTCCTGCACTAGGTCTAAAGATGCTTGGGATATCTTAGAAACTGTATTCGAAAGAGATACCTCAGAGAAAGAAGCTAGGCTTCAAAACCTAAATTCTGACTGGGAAAATCTTCGTATGTCTGATGAAGAATCGTTTGATGAGTTTAATCAAAAAGTGACTAGAATTGTTAATGCATGTTTTGCATTAGGGAAGACCATTCCCCAAAAGGACATTGTGATGAAAATTCTCCGATCTTTACCATAAAGATACGAGTCTAAGAAACATGCCATCATGGAAAGAAATAACCTTCAAACTCTTTCCATAAATACTCTAGTTAGAAAGTTAGAGATATTTGATCATGAACCGCAATCCAAAGCCGGAAAGGATATTGCGTTCAAGGCACTGCAAAATACTGAAACTCTTAAAAGTGAAAGTGTTGGTAACTCTGTGAACAATCTTGTTGATCCTGATTTTTCAGATGAAGTTCTTGATTGTGACGCCCCAGCCTAATCACCTACTTAGCTAATAAGATTACAACCTAATTGAAGCATCAAAACTAGATTAATGATCTTAAGTATTTCAATTGCAAAGCTAATCCCAGAATAAACCCATACACTTTGACATTATACAATTGAAAATCTCTCGAGTGATATGAATATAATAATGTGTTGTTTACAGAATAAAGAAAGAATTCATATAATAAAAGATACACAACAACAATAGATTCGATAAAGCTCTAAGCTACGAAACAGATATCTTCGTGTGCTCCATATCTTCTGATTACTGAAACTGATGTGGAACAAGTGAGCACATCGTCTCAAAGGGTGCCCAATGGGAACAAATAACCCTCAAGTAATCACTAACATGCTACTATAGATATAATAATTATAGTACAATAGTAAAGAAAAACAAATAACACTTTCACTCACGACTCTAAGCATAATATCGAAATACGATATACCAAAAAGATAATAGGAAAATAACATTCGATAGACCAATCAACATAAGACAATCAAGTATGATATGTACACGAATGATTTCCCCAGATAATATATAATATAATATTCGCAATGACCTCTCGCCTAATAGGTAATATTCGCAAACGGTTTCCCGTCATATTAAGGTAATATTCGCAAACGGTCTCCCGTCCTATTAAAGACATAAATTTAATATAATAATATTCGTAACGACCTCTCGCCTAATAGAGCTTAGCGAGGAACTGTGGGGAGACCACAGGCACTCCTCGCGGGGAAACCACACATCGCATATCACATTATTCACACAGCAATCAGTAAATATCGAACTATAACATTCATGAAAGAAAGGTCATTCTAATTCCACTTCCTCAGATATTACAACCTTAGTAGCAATACCCGTGAAAGACCACCACAGGATGATCTACAAAAATAATATTAGAACAAACCAAAATGTGTCATTTTGACCATCGCCAAACTCATTAGAGAAGACGACGATAAAATAACTCCAGACTCAAATAATAGTTTCCATCCACACGGTTTCCCAGGCCGTGATTCAAGAACTATCACATAAGTCCCGAAGGTTTTACAATCAAGCATAATATGCAACGAAAAAGATTCTCACAAGAAATTATAAAAGGTAATATGGGAGAGCCCAATCCCCCCTATATAAATAAATAATCGGAGTCTAAAATAACTCCTAATCAGCATAGAATAATATAACATTTGGAGAATCCATCATCGAATGTCACACAACATACCCATCCGGTTACACACATATATGCTCATAAGAAGTAAGTATACATCATGCTCGCAGATAAAAAGAAAGCTTAATGATTACAAAAAGGTTACAAGAGTTCTCACCTGATTTGATGACAAGCCATGCCTACCTCGAGATCCACGATCCACTGGTTCATCCCTTGAATCGATCGTTGTTAATAAAGAGTAACTACAATTGCAGCTCTAAGCAACATTATTTCTACATACACAATCCAGACTACCTCTATGCATTACAACACCACCACTGATTCAACTCCTCCCTGCAACTTAGCAGTCTAGTTGTATAACACTCCCATATAACCCCTGGTTCATTCATTCATTTAAACCTCAACTCAATAAACCGACATCAACCCCAAATTATCAGCTTAAGAGAAAATATCTCATTCCTAACACCATTCATCACTACCTGTATATTCTCAGCTCATTTCCTGCAACAACAACATCACCATCTACAACTGCAACATACAAAATCCCCATACCACCTGCATCATCACCCATACCAATTCATAACACCCACAATCAACATAAAAACAGATACCACCACCACTTCTAAACAAATCTGTTGCAATATCCTAACATTCATCTATATCTTCAATTTCTCTTAATTAACTTTAATCATCAAACACAAAACAATAGCATAAGCCTCTTTACTTAACTCACCACAACCCCATTCCTGTATCCAACATCCTTAATTTGCATTCCCAAATTAATCCACAACTTCAAAACCCAAAACTGAAATGAATAAATAAACTAAATTTACTGATAAGAACAATTAACTCTATTCAGTTCATCAAACACCAAAATGTTCCATCATCACCATCAGTTCTTGACCAAACCCTAATTACTAATTTCAAACTGTTCTTCAACCTCATACTCTAATTCAATTCAAACCCATCTCACCTCAACATCCAAGAACATCAATTCCATCTTCAATATCTTATTCTGAATTTCATCTAACCCTAATTTCCATTTTGGGGAAGAACAGAAACCCTAATTCAATCTCTGAGAAACCCTAACTCTTGATTCAACTTCAGAACTACTTCATCTTCATGTTATAACCTTCAAACCCATCTTTAATTCAATCCCCTTTACGTCAACTTCATCTTCTAATTCATCTTTATTCGAATCACGAAACCAAATTCATAAGCCCTAGTTCTCAGTTTATCTCAAAAAAAAAATCAGAAATTCAATTGAACCTAAACCCATGATTCTTCAACTCGCCATAGCTCTATATCTTATCTTCTAAATTTTTAGAGAAATAATCGAATCTATAATCCTAATTTCGATCTTTCCAGATTCGAACCCTAACTGTTCTTCATCATGATTCACATCTACAACATCCCCTTCATCATCTACTCATCATCATCAAATGATTCTCTCAATTAGACAGAGGGACTGAGGAGAAAGAAGAAGAATGAAGAAAAAAAAAAAAAAGAGAATCACTTCTCTTCGGTCGGGTTGGAGATAAGACCAAGGAAATCAATGAAGGCACCCAACACTTGGATATGGGCAACCAGGTCGGCTAGACAGCTAAAAGACTATTTTGCCCTTTTTACAAATATGATGATATCTTTTTCATCCAATACCCGATTTACACGTTCGAATAGTCCATTCTGCGTAACTTTCCGAGATCTATCTAGTGATACTAGTTTCGTATTTAGATCGTTGTTAGATTAATTTATATTAATTAATGTTCATGTTAAAATAATCAAATCATTAGCGACTAAAACATCTCTTGATCGTCTCTTGACCGGTCAAATAGCATTGACGAGCTTGCGAATCCTTACATTGATAACCCAGTTTCATTGATCACAAGACAGTTTAGAGAATTTCTTAGAAAGAGAAATTAACGATTCACTAGAGAAAAGCCTCCTATGTCAGCTAGACCACATAATCGTATTTCTGTCAAAAACAGATATTCTAACAATACTGACGATGAGGATATGCCACAGTGCTTCAAGTGTAAAGGGTTCGGTCACTTTTCCAATGAGTGTCCAAATCGTAAGAATTACACTGGCAACAAGAGTCTTGCTGGAACGCTTGATGAAACATCTGATCATTATAATTCCGAAGAGGATGATAGATCAAATGTAGCACTCTTGGGAGAAATTATCAATTTTGATGAATGTAGCAATACTCATATCAATCTTGATAATTTAATTGATAACTCTTCATCAAAATCATTGAAGGATGTTATGGATTTTTCCTATATTAATAAAAATTCTGTTAATGTTTTAGGTACCATGTATTTAGCTTCTAACGCCGTTCCTGAATCAATCTCCAAAAATAACATGTCCTTATTGTACCATTGAGGGTCACAGACTCACACAATGTTTCAAGTACAAACACAAACTAAGGTATGTCAACAAACTGCAACAGAGGGCTAGTCGTTTGGAAAATGTTGTTAAACTTTTTCAAAAGTCCAATCCTAAGGTACGCAAAGTTAACTCTTCTTCTTCTAAAAGATTGATTTATTCTATGGCTAAAATCTCAAACGAAGAGAAGAGTCCGTACTAAATGTCCCGTAAAGAAGGATATTATAAATTCCATGCAAGAATCTAGTGGTGAACAATCGCTCATCTTAACACAATTTAATTGTGTTAAAAGGTGCATCTTGTCTCATGTTCCCTTAAAAGAGAAAAGAACTATGCACATCAGTCATCAGGGCTTTGGATCAAATTTGAATATTATTATTTGGATGTCCATCTATTATTTGTTCATATTAATCTATGTCTTAAGTAATGGTCATGAAAATTTCGATCTTTGTGGGAACTTAAGGAAGGCTAAAAATGACATCTCGTTCTTCTTAGGTTTTATGTATCTTTTCTAGTACGTGAACTTTTAATGTTCCGAAAACTTGCATGGTAAATATCTTCTACTTCAAGACTCATATCTCTTTCACAAGAAGTCATGCTTGTTGAGCATTATATTTTTGTTTCACAAATCTCAAGTTACATTCATCTCTCTATCTTTGAGACGTTATCGCATAACTAATTATACTATCGTAAGCATATCAAGAATTTCGAGTCAAGTTTATCTTGGTAATTAGTTCTCGAAATATATATGACTAAGCTTAATGAATATTTGTTCATACTTGATGAATTTCGGTTAAGGACAATTTATTGTTCGTAATCTAATTTATGGTTCAAGATTATTATTCGAAAATAGCCTAGAACAATGATATGTGTCATTGATGTTATTTGGGAATGTTTCAAATTGATTTAGACAGAAATATAGAACTACTTAAATTTCGGATACAGGACAGTATGCATACCAGTCTTAAAAACTAGGAGAACTGTTATAGGTCCGGAACCGTAGTACATGTACCCAGTACACGTACCAGAGTAGCTATATGTCGACAACAACCTTTTGGTACGCATTTCAGTATACATACCTTAAAAAGTTTGTACACTCGTGAACCCGGAACGGTACGCAAACTAGTACGCGTACTAAAAAAGAACTGTCGGTTTTGGAACCGGTGGGGTATCTATACCCGGTACGCATACCGGAAAAGTTATGTATGTTTCGGAACTCTAATTTATCTTAAGGGTACACATACCATGACAAACATGTTCACTAACAAGGTTTAAGTACACGTACTTACCCTGTCGAATAATTTCAAATGCACATAAAATTATTTTTGTGAGATAATTAGCATTTGAACAATCTCTAAAATACTATAGACATATTTGATCACATGATTGTGATTCAAGATTAAAGTCTTAAGTGTTATATGAAAATGCTCAAGCTTATAGTTCAGTTGGCTAGTTTCGGCTAACCATTCATGAACGTTATCTTTGTACACGGTTCGGATACGGTCCATCCTAACCAGAGTGTATATCTTGTTATGTTAATCAGTTTCAAAGATTCATCTAACGATGGATATTGTTTGCTTGGTTCCAAATATAACTTAGCTTAAACCTTAAGCAACATATGCTTTGAAAGTCTATAAAAAGGGAACCTAAAACAACTGGGATCTTTGAATCCTGACACTATCTTTGTGTGTCCTAGTTGTAAACTAGAGTCGTCCTCTTCCAAAAACCCTTTTAGGGTTTAGAGACTAAAAAGACTTTGTAGGGATTCGTGAAGCGAGGTCCAACTATCTTTTATCTTGATAGTTCGAGTATCCTGATCTTGATTGATTTTTGAGCTTGCTTCATAGATAGATAGAAATCACAAAGTTCTCTTCGTCTCAGACTTTGTTGATTCCAAAAGTTTAATATTTGTGAGATGAATAATTATCTAGGATGCTCTTCGGGAAGCATAAGTCCGGATTTTGAGGTTAGTTAGACTTTGTCAATTGCTATTGTTGATGGTAGTTTATAGTTCAGGGCTAAAATCGTAAAACCCTGTTGTTGATGGTGGATTTTCGACAAAGGTCAAAATCGTAAAATCATGATACTGCATGTTTCTGACCCGGTTTCAGGAACGCATGTGACGATTCATGTTTTACGATCCGTGAACCGTTTCACGATCTCTAATCGAGTTCCTCTCAGAGCCATGATGAATATGTTTCTCGAAAGGCCTCCCACTAGTTGAGCGTTCGATGCTACGCATTTCATCATGACCTCTATGTAGAATAATGGAATTGGGCGGTCCTCCTACATAATTGTTTGTTGAGAGGGCTTAACGCCTTCAGGACGTCGCCGACACTCGCTGTTCCCTGACTACATAGAGAGACCGTGTATAGATTCAGGCGGCTCTCCTACATAATTGTTTGTTGAGGGGGCTAAACGCCTTCAGGACACCAACGCTGCACGTTGTTCCCTGACTATACACCTTTCAGAACGAGTATGATGCTTCAACTATCTCATATCTCGATTCTACAATAGATTAATTCTACCGTGACATTCGCCATTGAATTCCTAGAAAATAATCTATTTTATCTTATTACTCCGTTCCATGGCTATCCCCGGATGATTCCATGGATTAGTAATAGATAACCATGTTATCTCATTCTCCGTTCCTTGAATTCCCCGGCTAAATTCATGGATTAGTAATAGATACACAATTCATTTATTACTCCGTTTCATGAGTCATTCTCCGTTGAATTTCATGAATTAGTAATAAATATCCAACAATCGGGCATCTGGACTATCACCGAATAAGCCACAATAAAATGGTGTAAGTGTACTCAAACAATGATGCACGAACGAGCACCCAAATGCACGAACGAGCATTCAAAAATATGGACAAATGAGGAATCCTATACAAAACAGGAGAGAGAAAATAATATTTAAAAAATATAAAGAGGCGCCTAGGGAGGGCCAGGCCCACCGGCCGGCCGGTCACGCCGCCGTGGCCGGTCCCCCACGCCTCTTCCTTTATTTTTTCTTATTTTATTACTTTCATGATTTCATGAAAACTCCTACATTCAAGCAACTTTCCTTGTTTGAGCAAAACTCACGGTTTCTCCATATTTTCCTCAAATGATGAAAAATAATAATAATAGGAGAAGGTGTTACGGGACCGGGCTACATAGTCGGACGGCCATGCCCTAGCTGTGGCCGGTCCCACACCTTGCAATCCCTTGTTTTCACAATTATTATTTCCCTCATCTCATCAAACTCCTATGTTTGAGCAAAAAGCCCGGCTTTTCCATATTTTCTCAAATATTGCTCAAACCATGAAAAGGCCAAAAAGTCAAATGGTCACGTGACCGACTAGGATACTCACGTCAAATATTAAAATATTATTATTTTAATATTCTAATTTTTTTGATCAAACGAGCAAAGTCCTACTTGCTCATTCGAGCAAAAATCGAGAATTTCAGTCAAAGATCAAACTCTTCTGAAAATCCAAATATTGCTCCAACGCACATCAGAAAATACCAAAACTCTCAGGATTGAGACACGGACATCATGGTGACACGGTCATGCTTCCTTGACCGACCAAGGCCGTCCCTAAGGCTCGCAAGGAGACAGTCCAACACATCTTCATGATTTTGACATAATTTGCTCAATTGCTCATATTGGGTCCAAACTCTTTTCAATCAACTTGGAATTTGCTCAAACGACCATCAGCTGGACCCACGACCACCAAGGGCCGGTCTCATGCCCTCTTGGTCGGTCCCTCACTTCTCTATAATTAGGTTTTATCACCTAACGCTCGCACGAGCACTATTCTAATAAATGATCAACACCAACGTTTGATCATTCTTTCACCAACCGGTCAACTAAAGACCCTGGTGCACACTCACTCGAGCACTTGGTAACCACATGGTCGTCCATCATCCCATGTGGTCGGTCTCTCCTTCACTCAGTGACCTATTTTCAGCGATTCATCAATTGACGAACAATTGATCAAAATTAGGGTTTCGTACAAACGCTCCACAAATCACCATTCATAGCAAGTTCAAACACTAATAATTTTATGTTGATCTAGTAATCGACATCCAGATTAATTATATAATATTTGGTAGACTACCAATATTTTAATTAATATTTTATTGGATCACGTTATCAATAATTTATCAAATCGAACAATACTTGCTCAGTTGCTCGAATATTGATCAAACTATCAATATTCAGTAATTCGTCGAATTGAGCAATACTTGCTCAGTTGCTCGAATATTGATCCAACTATCAATATTCAGTAATTCGTCGGATCGAGCAATACTTGCTCAGTTGCTCGAATTTACAATATTTGCTCAGACGAGCAATATCAACATAAGAACCGTACGTCTAACATGTTCAATCCATGAATCACTGATCATTCGTCACTCATGCTCAATTCAACAAAACTTAGACTCACTGTCTAATAAGTCAACGACTGACTAATTAAATACACGCCTTCTTTGCAGACTCCACGTTCGTGAGATATCAATCACGTCACATGGAGGGATATTACATAGGGTTTTGGTCTGGCGGCTTACGGCACGTGTGTTCATCCATGATGAGAAATGTGAGTAAGTCGTGCAAACGGTTGAAGGAGTTAGCAAAGTAGTGGGTGGACGGTTAACCAAGTCTCCGCACGACCTGGAACTGGTTTCATCACGATCTCCCACTTTCACACTCTTTCACTCAAGAAACCGTCACACTTACTGGGATAAATGTGTTCAATATTTTGACAATATAAATAAGTCTCTGAATCCATGATTGAAAACACACAGAAAATCCACGAGATATTGAATAGACAATCCATCGTCTAACCAAGAATCATTGTGTGAGCAACACTCTCTCAATAATTCGAAACTTATTTACACAAACTTGCAGAAAACTTCAACACATCCACAATCCTTAATCATCATTGATCCCGCAATTCTCAGCTTCCCTCCTACAGATCAACCCATCTCCCTCTTTGTGACCGAATTGACTCTAGAACGGCCAATTACTTGGTTTAGGCCGGAGTCCTACAGATTTATATCTCGAACTCAAAGCACTCCCATGCAGTGCATCTGTTTGAGGTTAAGCAGTTTGCTCGGTTGAGGAGTCTCGGCCGCATGGTTGTCTCTTCACTTACCTAAAAAAACCAGCAAATCGTTTTCCCCCATCAACACCTGTATTTAATGCGCAGTCATTCTGCAAAGAGACTGAGCCATTCAAAAGTAATGAGTGTCCATACCTATTTACTTACATATGTATTGAGCAATTTAACATATTTATGAAATTTATCCAGAATGGTGCATGAAGCAACAATCCCAGATATTCTGAAATTTTAACCTATTGCATTATTCACTAATGCATGACCTGCCTGGTATTTTCCTATGTTATGTTCCTAGCTGAACTCTCAATATTGGCATGACATGACGATTAATGTTCACTCGCAGCGGAGTAGCATTAATCTCCCGAAATGTCAGTATTGAGACCTACATGAAAACACTCGCGTAGGCTACACCACTCTCTAATAAAGAGATCAGTGTGTTTACACACTTTTCAATTAAAAGTTAGCGCGATCGAACGCGTTTAAATTCCTCAAGGAAAATCTAGACTTTCCATATCGGTCTTAAAAAAAGATCATGGCCACACGATTCAACAAGCCTAGCCTACTCCTAGCAAAACTAGGCGGTCATCATGATGACTATCGATGGGCCCACTAACATCCCAACTGATCGGATTCCATCTAGTAAGCCCACAACGCCTTTGAACGCTAACCCTAACATGGGTGATCACGCTGTTGAAAGATGAGCTCAATTGAGCTAAGACCGGCAAAAACGGTCTCAAAAACATCACAACCGCCTAACTTAGCTAGCCTAGTTTGACGGCTTAGATATTCCTTCGAATGATCCAAGGAGGTGCTGACGCGTTCACCGGCGACCCAGCTCCATACCTGGTTGATCGAACTACACATAACAATCAAAGAGCACGTAAAACCGTTTGCCCAAAGTAGGGCGATCGCGCTCTCTTTAAACCCTAAATTGAGTCAGCGGCATTACACAAATGCCGTAAATCTATCACGGCCGTCCATATTCGCCAGCCTAGTCGAACGACCTAGATCCAATTTCAGGCGGCCAATGAGATGCTGGCAAGCTCGCCGGCAACCCATCTTTATGTGTACTCAATCGACTTGACCAAATCAGTGACAAACACCCCAAACCATTTTGCCAAAGGTAGGTTGGCCACACGGCTTTAAACCCTAAAATCCAATCAGCGGCAATGTACAACTTCCGCAAATCATCTCGTCCATCCAACTTCGCTAGCCTAGTCAGATGGTTTAGATTTATTTTCAGGTGGCCAACAGGGTAACGATGTGATCATCGGCCACCCCTCCTCCACAGGGAACGATCGACCAAGTGGTAGCTCACCCATAGGGTTCTCAAGCGATAGCACAAAGGTGGTCGGTCATGCTACTTTTTTAAGACGTTCAATTCGCGACTAATTTGAACGAGCTCTAAAACAACGATGTTTCCTGCACATCGATTATTTTCAGCTGCTTGTTTAAAAGCGATGCTTTATATACATCGATTATAAGCAATGTTTTATAAATATTGATTTCACAAATAATTTTGTTATTTGACCTAAAAGCACTATGTGCTTCTTTTAGCGGCGAGTCTCACGACTTGACCCATTTACTCGAGACATCAAACATGTCACAAACTGGGGGATGCTCACGAAGGTATTGGACTAGCGGTTTACAGTGTGCGGCGTGCAACGCGCCCATTACGAGAACGTATTAGGAAAAAACGGACGGTTAACATCAATGAGAGTAGTGGGTGAAAGTGTGACCAGTTTTCCCTCGTAATGAAAACGTGGTGATCACCACTTTTTACACAACCCCACTTCTCCACTGCTTAATCACCTCCACTTCCTAAGAGATCAGGGGGTGCTCGAACATGACTTGTATAAATAGGATTTCAACCTATTTCGACAAATGAACACAAGTGTTATCAACACAAGTATCTAGAAACCATATTCTGATACAAGTCATAAAACAACCACACCTTCATAATTCAACATTCTGATCTCAAACACCTTCTTCGCTTCCCTCCCTAAGATCAACCCTTCTCCTTCACTTTGTGACCGAATTGAATCTGGAATGGCCATTTCTTGGTTTAGGCCAGAGTCTTACATATTGATCTCTCGAATCTAAAAGTACTCCTGTGCAGTACATTTGTTTAGGGTTTGTATTCGTTTCTAATCAACACACCTAAATTTACCAAAAACAGCAGAAACAGTTTTTACCCCAAAACAACTGGCGACTACAGTGGGAGATTAATCTCTCGGTTTCAATTTCAAGCTTCCGCAAAGATGGTTGGTGTTAGGGCTAATACAACTACATCAGATCCAGACCAGAACCCCTCAAATGGTAATGTTCCTCACATTCCTTCGAGCGATTCTGGTTACAATGAACTTTCACATTTTACTACCCCCTTTGTCTCTGTTGATTCAATCGATGGAGAAATCCCAACTCTGGCTGAACTAGTGCGGAGACAAGAAATTTTGTCAAGAAATGTGGACCGGATGAAGGGAGCAATTGACAACCTATTCACCTTCCTGATACACGTGACAAGAATTTTAGGAGCGGAAGTGGTGGAACGTCCAAACCTCTCGACGGATGATCGTCCTCAAATCAACAGTTTCACTACCAATCAGAAGCCGGTGGATCAGCAAGCGGCTTCTCTAGTAGAAAGTTTATGCGAAGTTCTACACCTCTCGAAGGATCAACGAACAGAGACATTTGCTGCAATCAACCAGATAGCTCTAGATACGCGTTTGGCTCCTTCGCATCCAGAAGTCTCAAAAACATCAGAGATGTCCATGAACAATGTTACGTTTACTGAACATGACATGATGGCAGAAGAGGGTCATAACAGAGCCCTACATGTTAATGCGCGCATCAAGGATTCAGAATTCAGAAGGGCTCTCATCGATACGGGAGCATCCTCGAATGTTATTACTCTTAAAACTCTCAGGACAGCCAAGGTTCGACCAAACAAAGTTGTGCGGCAGCCTACCATGATGACATATTTCGAAGGAAACCAAACCAGCACGTACGGGTACGTTAATCTTAATCTATCAATAGGGTCTGTCCAATCGAAAGTAAAATTTGAAGTGATAGAGAGGGAACCGGACTACCACATGATACTGGGAAGGCCATGGATTTATGATAATAAGATTATCCTTTCAACGTATCACCAATGCCTTAAAACTGTGCTGAATGAAGAAGTCATTCGCATTCTTGCATTATTGTCTCCTTATGCACTAATTTGTAGCGTGGAACTGTTCGAGCCAAAGGAAAATCCACGAGATTCATCAAACAAGGTCTACTGCACTCCACTCCCCACGTGGGCGTCGATTGAGGAGGAAGACCGGCTTGCATCGCTGAACAGAGATACCAAGTCTCACGGCGCGCCTCTGCTGACAGGACACGCTAATCCTTCTTCATCAAGCAAAATCTTAGCTCGTCCTCATACCAAGAGGGAACGAACTTTTGTGGAGAGTCGTGACCAAAAAGAGAAAATGGTATACCGGCATCGCTATTAGCAATTAAAAGGGGAGACTGTTGCCATGTCTCCCCGCCCAACGGAATGCAACAATAACGACAAGCTACAAGAAGAAGAGCCAGATGCTCCACGGCAGTTGCAGGATGGCACAGACTCCACGATTGATGAACTCGAAATCGTCAACATTGGGGATGAAGACTCTCCAAGGCCTATCTCCATCAGTTCGGCTCTATGCGCAGACGAACGCACAAAACTTGTGAATCTTCTTAAGGAGTATCAAGACATATTCGCATGGACCTATGAGGAAATGCTCGGTTTAGACGAAAAAATGGTCACTCATCATCTACATGTAATACCTGGATCCAGGCCAGTCAAACAATCTCCAAGGCAGTTCAGACACGATGTGGAGGAACAAATCAAGATTGAGATTCAGAAGCTACTGGTCGCAGGTTTCATCAAGCCCATTCATCATCCTACCTGGTTAGCCAATGTGGTTCCCGTAAAGAAGAAGAACGGTCAAATTAGGTGCTGCGTTGATTTCAGAGATCTGAACAAATGCTGCCCCAAAGACGATTTTTCCCTTCCCAACATCGACATGCTAGTAGACGCTACCAGTGGACATGGCATGTTCTCCTTCATGGATGGATACAACGGCTACAACCAGATAAAGATGTATGAGCATGACGCAAGTATGACAGCTTTTCGAACCCCTCTCGGAAACTTTTATTATACTGTGATGCCCTTTGGTTTGAAAAATGCTGGTGCTACCTATCAACGCGCCATGACCGCAATATTCCATGACATGATGCACAAGCAAGTTGAAGATTATGTAGATGACATAGTAGTCAAATCAAAAACTCGAGCGGCTCACACAGACGTTTTTCGGCAAGTGTTCGAAAGGTGCCGTGAATACAAACTAAAGATGGACCCTTTGAAATGTGCTTTTGGGGTCTCTTCTGGCAATTTTCTGGGGTTTCAAGTAACTGCTGAAGGAATCAAGGTAGATCCGGCCAAGACTCAAGCCATCCTCACGATGCCTCCTACGCAAACTGTGAAAGAACTCCAGAGCTTCATGGGCAAGGTAAACTACATTCGGCGTTTTATACCTGGATTAGCCCAACTTATCGCTTCTTTCACCCCCTTGCTAAAAAAGGGAGCAAGCTTTGTTTGGGCCACGCAGCAACAAGAAGCCTTTCGGAAGATTCAGCAAATATTGTCATCCTCGGCCATTATGAAATCTCCCATACAAGGGAGACCGTTGTGCCTCTATACTGCTTCCAGCGATGCTGCTGTTGGTGCCCTCATTGCTCAAGAAGATGATGAAGGGATTGAACACCCTATATACTACTTCAGTCGTACTTTAAGAAATGCTGAACTCAGGTATCCTAAGGCAGAAAAGGCGTGTCTAGCTCTAATTCACGCTATTCAGAAATTCATACATTATTTGCTATCAAACAAAGTAGTGTTAATAGCTAAAGCTGATCCCGTCAAATTCTTTCTCTCAAAACCGGCCTTGATAGGCAGGCCGGCCAAATGGTTACTCCAAATGTCGGAGCTCGATATAACATGCACCCCTCCGCGGGCTATTAAAGGACAAGCAGTAACAGATCTACTAGCAGCATTCCCGGGAGAAGGTACTACTGCACTGCACGAAGATCTCCCTGGGGAGTTTCCAGAAATCTCTTTTGTCAAAGAGGAAGCGTGGATACTGTATTTCGATGGATCTACTACCCCTAATAGTAATACCGGAGGAGCAGGTGTAGTTCTAGTGTCTCCAACTGGTGAATTCTTTTCGCATTCTTTCAAGCTGGACTTTAGTGTACCAATAATTCAGCAGAATACGAAGCTTTCCTCATAGGATTGTTGCTAGCCAAACAAGTAGGATCCATACATTAAGAAGTAAGAGGCGACTCTAAACTACCGGTCAATCATATGAATGGAGTATACTCGCTCAAATAGGTAACACTGGCCCCCTATAGATCTGAGGCGCAAAAGCTATTAAATTACTTTGCTGATGAACCTATAACTCATATCGGCCGTAATAACAACAAACACGCCGATTTCTTAGCTACATTAGCATCAAAATTGCAATTCGAAGGTCTGGAAGAAACATTGACAGTGAGGAGGCGTACCGTGGTATCTACGTGTCTTTTACCATCCAAGGATGCTGAAGCTAGCGATTGGAGAACTCCGATTATTCAAGAACTTAACAGTTCGCTTTCCAAGGGAAAGGTTAGTCTCAAAATCTTACAAAGCTTCTTCATGCTCCACGGAGTGCTATACCACCGAAACCCACATGGATCCCTGTCAAGATGTCTCGGAGAAGAAGAAGCACAGCTACAACTTAATCGTATTCACGGCAAGATCTATGGACAAACACTAGTGGTGACTCTTTACCAACATCTTCAACGCCTTGGCTACTACTGACCGGATATGGAGACCAATCTCGATCACTCCAAGGTTCTTTCTCCAGTTATCAAGCACCACCACATTAATTAGAAGTCTTTAACGTTGGCTATGCTGGGGACTGGCGAGAAACCTACATCAACTATCTTCGTGATAGTGTACTACCTGCCAACAAGAAGGATGCGGCCAATATGAAGCAAAAGGCCAAAAGATTCGTATTCCATGAAGGAGTCCTGTACCGCAAGAGGTAAGGAGGCAATCTGCTACGATGTTTGGCAAAATCTGAAATCACGACTATGTTAAGAGAGACGCATGAAGGCGAACATCAAGGAAACAAGAAGTTGTTCCTCCAAGTACACGAAAAGTATTACTGGCCAACTATGGAGGATGACGCAGCAGCGTTCATTCGGAAATTCCATGAATGTCAGACCCACGGGAATCTCATTCACGTGCCTTGCACCCCGCTTCATTCAGTGAGTAGTCCATGGCATTTCTACAGCTGGGGACTTGATATTGTTGGGAAAATCAATCCGCCATCATCAAAACAGCATGAGTATATCATAACCGCGACGAAATATTTTACCAAATGGGTTGAAGCTATTCCTCTTCGGGGAACCACTGGAGCGACAATCGCAGCATTTATTAAGGAATACATCATCTATCGGTTTGGTGTTCCTAAACACATCATTACTGGTAACGACACTCCCTTTGCTAACAAGCAAGTACAAGGATTGCTTGAAGAGTACAGAATTAAACAAGTCTTCTCCACTCCTTATTACCCTCAAGGGAATGGGAAAGCCGAAAGCACCAACAAAACTCTGATTCGAATCCTCAGTCGAACAGTGCACGATAATCCCAGGACGTGGCACGAACAACTGCCAATGGCACTGTGGGCATATCGAGCGGCGTCTAGGAGTTCTACTGGCGTCTCTCCTTATTCGTTTGTCTATGGCGCAGATGCAATTCTCCCAGCAAAGATTAAAATCCCATCAGCTAGGATTGCAGCAGCAAGCGAAGTCCAATGGAATGAGCCCAAAGCATCAAGTTCCAGAATTACGGAGTTAGATACTCTGGACTCTAGGAGAGTTAAAGTGGAAGAACATGCTCAAGCGTACATGAATAGGATCTCGAGAGCGTACGATAAAGCTGTAAAACCACGAGTTTTTAAAATGGGAGATCTGGTGTTAAAGACTGCTAAGCACATTCAGCAAGACATGTCCGCACCAAAGTTTTCTCCAAAATGGGAAGGTACCTACATGATAACCAAGACTTATAACAGTGGCTACTATAAGATCGTTAAAGAGGATGGAGGTAAATTGGAAGCAGTCATCAATGGAAAGTGGTTCAAGATATACTACGCCTGACCATTATTTCACCCCTCGCTGCCTCACGACACGGCAATCGGGCATTTTTCGTTCTTCTCATATCTGAGTTATCAAGTTCTTCATTAGTTTAAGCATATTAATGTAAACTTCATTCGCTTACCAAAACCCAATGCAATTCATTTTCCAAAAACAATATTCAAGACCTAAAACAAAAGGAGAACGATCAAACATTCTCATGCCTACTTATTCAAAAAATAAAAAATAAGTATGGCTCAGAAAAGGACATCCAACAAGTTGTAGTTCCTTGAAAGCATCATTTTCAGCCTATCCTGATACCTTTCAGTCTTACTCTTCAAATTTTAGATCGCCTGTTCCACCTTTTCAGATTCCACAGCCAAGGCCTTTTCCTCATCCAAGATAGCTTTCGCAGCAGGAACAATATTGGCGATGATACCAGCTCGATCAACTTTGATAATATCAATGCGCTGTTGTAACCAGCTCACGTTGAACTCCATGGATTCATAGGTAGATACCATGTTCTCCCAATTTTCAACGGTTGATTCAGCAACATCACGAATGGATGCACTTTCCATCTCCGCAACCATGGGAAGAAGACATTTCACCGTAGTGACCAAAGCCAACAAACAATGTCGCACTACATTCCTGGTAGCGATGTGTCCGTACTTCTTCCATATTTTCGTGTACAAGGGCACAAACTCCTTCCGTACCAGGAATTCACCAAAAGTCCGGTAACTAGAAGATAAACACTTCATGTGAATATCAAAAAGCAAACCTGCATTGGGGTACTTGTAGGAAAAGACACCCAAGTCAGCGTCTTCCAAATCTGCACCAGTAGGCGTGTTTGAATTTGAAGGAAGAGGAGTGGTCAGATCATCATCGTCAACCACTGTTATACATGTTCCAACCGGGTACCTTTATAAAAAAATTTTTTATCATTATTACTTACGGGACATGGCAAATGAATACCTGTTCACCAGTGAAAAAGTATACCGGTATGATCTTCTTGACTCGGAGGATTCAGACATGGGAATTGTCACGAGACTCAGTGATCCGTCCACTCTAAAAAAAAAAGATGATTAGACGAAAAGGAAGAGTTACCACTTCAGAATCAGGAGATGTTTAAAGTCATACTCTAGATACAAGCCGCCTGCGTTTGGTAGAAAGATCTGACCGAGACGAAGAAGATGACCCACTTCTGTCTGACATGAAGAAAAGGATGGGGATTCAGTAAGATAATCTTATTCCAAATCAAGAAGGATGGTCTAATTTCACCTGCATATGTATATACGCTGCAGAAACCCTAAGAAGAGGCGAACGCTGAAAAATCTCAACAAGACTTATCCGATGGACAAGGATTCAACGCCAACCAAGTCATGCTTATTGTTGAAACCCTAGTTAAAGCCGGGAGAAGACTGTTAGACTCGAAACCCTAACAGAACGTGCTCGCTAGTATGGATGGACCGTAATCATCATACCCGAGAGGTACAATCATGGTCTGGCATCCCGAGTTACTGTTTCGAGACAGTTGCCGCTTCCCTGGTAACTTTTATTCACTTTTGATTTGATTATTTATCTATTCGACTGTCACCATCTAGTGCTTACCCCACAATAGTGTCACTATTACGTGCTAAGCAGGGGACTTAATGTTGATGGTGGTTTTTAGTTCAGGGCTAAAATCATAAAACCCTGTATTTAATGCGCCGTCATTCTGCAAAGAGACTGAGCTATTCAAAAGTAATGAGTGTCCAGACCTCTTTACTTACATATGTATTGAGCAATTCAACATATTTATGAAATTTATCCAGAATGGTGCATGAAGCAACAATCCCAGATATTCTGTAAATTTTAACCTATTGCATTATTCACTAATGCATGACCTTCCTGGTATTTTCCTATGATATGTTCCAATCCGAACTCTCAATATTGGCATGACATGACGATTAATGTTCACTCGCAGCGGAGTAGCATGAATCTCCCGAAATGTCAGTATTGAGACCTGCATGAAAACACTCGCGTAGGCTACACCACTCTCTGATAAAGAGATCAGTTTGTTTACACACTTTTTAATTAAAAGTTAGCGTAATCGAACGCGTTTAAATTCCTCAGGGAAAATCTATACTTTCCATATCGGTTTAAAAAAATGATCACGACCACACGATTTGGCCACACAATTCAACAGGCCTAGCCTACTCCTAGCAGAACTAGGCGATCATCATGATGACCACCGGTGGGCCCACTAACATCCCAACCCATCGTATTCCATCTAGTACACACGCAACGCCTTTGAACGCTAACCCTAACATGGGTGATCGCGTTGTTGAAAGATGAGATCAAACGAGCTAAGACCGGCAAAAACGGTCTCAAAAACATCACGACCGCCCAACTTAGCTAGCCTAGTTGGACGGCTTAGATATTCCTTCAAATGATCAAGGAGGTGCTGACGCGTTCACCGGCGACCCAGCTCCATACCTGGTTGATCGAACTACACATAACAATCCAAAGCGCGTCAAACCGTTTGCCCAAAGTAGGGCGATCGCGTGCTCTTTAAACCCTAAATTAAGTCAGCGGCATTACACAACTGCCGCAAATCGATCACGGCCGTCCACCTTCGCCGGCCTAGTCGGACGACATAGATCCAATTTCAGGCGACCAATGAGATGCTGGCAAGCTCGCCGGAAACCCATCTTTATGTGTACTCAATCGACTTGTCCAAATCAGTTACAAACACCCCAAACCGTTTGGCCAAAGGTAGGTTGGCCACACATCTTTAAACCTTAAAATTCAATCAGCGGCAATGTACAACTGCCGCAAATCATCTCGTCCATCCAACTTCGCTAGCCTAGTCGGATGGTTTAGATTTATTTTCCGGAGGCCAACAGGATAACGTTGTGATCATCGGCCACCCCTCCTCCACAGGGAACGATCGACCAAGTGGTAGCTCACCCATAGGGTTCTCAAGCGATTGCCCAAAGGTGGTCGGTCATGCTACTTTTTTAAGACGTTCAATTCACGACTAATTTGAACGATCTCTAAAACAACAATGTTTCCTGCATATCGATTATTTTCAACTTCTTGTTTAAAAGCGATGCTTTATATACATCGATTATAAGCAATGTTTTATAAATTTTGATTTCACAAATAATTTTATTATTTGACCTAAAAGCATTATGTGCTGCTTTTAGCGGCGAGTCTCACGACTTGACCCATTTACTCGAGACATCAAACATGTCACAAACTGGGGGATGCTCATTAAGGTATTTGTCTGGCGGGTTACAGCGTGCGACGTGCAACGTGCAACGCGCCCATTACGAGAACGTGTTAGGAAAGAACGGACGGTTAACATCAATGAGAGTAGTGGGTGAAAGTGTGACCAGTTTTCCCTCATAATGAAAACGTGGTGATCACTAATTTTTACACAACCCCACTTATCCACTGCTTAATCACTTCCACTTCCTAAGAGATCAGGGGGTGCTCGAACATGACTTGTATAAATAGGATTTCAACCTATTTCGACAAAAGAACACAAGTGTTATCAACACAAGTATCCATAAACCATATTCTGATACAAGTCATAAAACAGCTACACCTTCATAATTCAACATTCTGATCTCAAACACCTTCTTCGCTTCCCTCCCTAAGATCAACCCTTCTCCTTCACTTTGTGACCGAATTGAATCTGGAACGACCATTCCTTGGTTTAGACCAGAGTTTTACAGATTGATCTCTCGAATCTAAAAGTACTCATGTGCAGTACATTTGTTTAGGGTTTGAATTCGTTTCTCATCAACACACCTAAATTTACCAAAAACAGCAGAAATAGTTTTTACCCCAAAACAACTATCGATTTCCAGTCTCACCCTGATCTATGATCAAAAAGGAAATCACCATATAGGCTTATCTATGGGAGTCAGATTGGTTTAAAGTGTTCAATCTAGTTGAAGCAACTCTTAGGATGTAAAGGATGTCAGCTAAGGGAATCAATTACGCGGAGTCCTGCTGGGATTCAAGAGGCGTAAGGAACGCTACTGTAACAGAATTGTTATGAGGGTTTAATTCGGTCTAAACTAGATTCTAGTCCGAAGTTAATTAGTATTAGGCTAGTGTCTGAAGAGGCTTAATACATTTTGGTGTTCAATCTGGACTAGGTCCTGAGGTTTTTCTGCATTTGCGGTTTCCTCGTTAAAAAAATTTCTGGTGTCTGTGTTATTTCTTTTTCCACATTATATTGTTTATCTTTATAATTGAAATATCACAGGTTGTACGTTAATCAATCAAAGTAGATACATCCATCCTTGTTTGTTGGATACAACTTGATTGATTCTTGGATATTGATCTTTGGAATCGTCCAAGTACTCTCACACGCAAATCAGGTTCACATAATTTCATGATTGTGGGTGAAAGATATATGACTCTAAATATTATTCCTTGATTTAGATTCACTAAGTTGAACTCTCGGAATTGTATTTAAGTTTGTCCATACAAGTTGCCTAAGAAAAAATTGGTGGTGTATTTTGGTACCCAACGTTTTCACTTACAAAAATCAAAGATTAGTTTCAACTACCAAATTATGAAGAGATTCGTCCATTAGTTAAACCCTTTCAATTTGAATTAAAACAAATTGACCATATGATTTGACATTCCATAAAGAGGTTCTTCCAGAGGATATGATCTTTCATGAAAATACTTTTTGTTCTCTTCGAAGAGTCATCGATCATGTTTGTAAACCTTATTCATAATATTCATTAATACAATATAATTTCACTAACACTCATTGAAGTCATAATATTGAGAGAAATACTAAGTTGATTTTCCATTTCCTTGAGTTTGGAATGTGATAGACACATTTATGTGTCTACTTTGGTCTCAATTGTCTATATTGTTAGTACCTACGTTGTACTTATTTTGTTATTTTGTGTATTTGTAGGTATTTTTGGGAAATACAGTTTCATGGACCAAAATGCGGAATTCCACTTGTAAAAAAGGAGTAAATGAAGTGATTTAATGGGCTAGGCCCAAAAGGAAACATGAAGAATTATTTGGCTAATTATTTGGATATGGGAGTGTGGGAAGCATTCCACAACATGTGTAGAAGTATGATGTATGCCATAGCGTGTGTAGAAGTGTGGAGACCATATGCAAGATATTAATTATGGTGAAGGAAATTTGAAGATATTTTGTCTAATAAATAAAATATTTATTTATAAATGTGGAGTAATGGAATTAATGAAGATTTGGGAAATAATATTATTCTTTATGGATGGAAAAATATATTGATTGCAGTATATGACACATGGAACATTTTTATTAGAGGATTTTGTATTGTCCCGACACATGGCGCTACTCAATTGGAAAGGAAGTAAAAAGTGACATCATTTCATGTCGCCAATTATGGAAGGAGTTCGGAATTCCCACTATAAAAGGAGTCATATAGATGGAGTCATTTTTTGGGGAAGGGAGGACCGAGAACAATATTTTTGAATTTATTTTATTTCTTTTCTCTTTAGTTTTTCGTTGTAATAATGGATAGCTAAAATCCAACTCCTGGGATTACGGAGAAAGTCAGATTTTCATAATAAAGTGGTAACTATAATTGATTCTTTATGACTTTTTGCACTTACTTTAATTGATTATGATTTTCATTAATTAGTTGTGATCTTATTTGATGATGCGTGCTTAGTTTAGTACTTTTGATGCATCATGCTCATAATTTACAATTAATAATTTCGAAATCAACCTTTGGCAAAGAAATAGAGTCCATGAAAGAGATATAATTGTTAAGAATCAATATATGCATCACTTGATTTTGATTAATGGTGAATTCTTAAATATCAGTTTCTCTCCATATTATTATCACCTTGTATATATTTTCTACTTAAATTTAAAATTAGTTCTTAAATCAAACCTTCACAAGTCCGAGAATCGAACATCTTATTTACCACTTCTACAACACATCAGAATGCATTCTACTCATAAAAGAAAAATCATTGTATCCTGGGAGACGTATCACAAGTAAGACCATTAACACCAGTGTAGTGTGAAATTCGTCGCATTTAAATGACTTAGTAATTTTGTTGGTTCTTTAACCGATTGTGAATATAACAATGTCCGAATTGTTTACATTGAGCTTTTTTTACTATTGTAATTTTAATCAATATCAGTTACGTTACAATGACATTTAGGATGATTGAAATAATGAGATAGTTTCTAGACAAAGTGTATTTACTAAAAAAAAAAACAATTGTCAAATTTTTACAACAATCTTATTAAGGTTTACTAATGCAACTTTAACTATCTACGTTTTACATACACCCAGTGCAAAGGAAATAATATAAAATATATAAATAAATATAATTTTATTTCTTATCTACGCTCTCATTATTCTCTCGCACATCAATATTACAATTTTTTTTGTATAAGGTTTACTTATTCTGTTCGGGTCTATTTATACTGAACTTTATTTTAAATCCAAACAATCAAACAATTATATGTTTGTACCTATCTATATTATAAAACAGACCTCGTAATTGCGAGGTTGTGGTTTAGTATGAACAGATGATCCAAAGAAAATGAAGTCTTCATAAAGACAGCCCAAGATTAGTCCTTGATGAATTTTATTTAAATATATATTCTAATATTTTACCACGATATAAATGTCCATTAATTATGCTAGTACATATATATATATATATACATACATTAGTTGATAATGAGTTGGTTAAAAATTATACCCATATGTGGACATTGAAATATGGTAGCTGTTGTGCTGGTGAGTTGTGATACAAGCGATGGTGGTAGTGGCGGTGAGTGGTGGAGAAAGCGGTGTCGTTAATGGTGGTGAGTGATGATAACTGGCAAGGGAAGTAGTATAGTGGGTGGTCAGTCTAGTGGAGATCGGTGTCAGTGAATAATACTAGTTAATGTTTAATCTGTATCGTCATGATATATATATAGCGTCATATTGTATAAAATGTGATTGATCATCTTTTGTGTTAAAATAAACTTAAATACAATATAAAAGTTGTAAGAGCATTTCTCGGTCGAACTCACAAGTGTTGTTATCTCAAGCTTGTTGTCAAATTTAGTTGTCAAAACTATATCTTAATCTCTAGTCTACAATTATTTAAGTCTCGGACTAGGATAAAAATGTAGTTGAGAAATAGTGGATTACAGCAGTCATCATTACGTTTTACCGTTTGAAGGCGAAGGTCAACCGAAGATTTTGGAGAACTTCATCCACAAAATTTAAGTGAAGACTGAACCACCTATATCTCAATTTATATTCAATTTTCTATAATTTGATGATGTCGCATAACTAATTAGACTATTATGCATAGACAAGAATTTCGAGTAAAGTTTATCTTGATAATTACTTCTCGAAATATAATGACTAAGCTTAATGAACATTTTTTTATACTTGATGAATTTCGGTTAAGGAAAATTTATTGTTCGGAAGCAAAATCATGATTCAAGTTTTATTGTTCAAGAATAGCCTGGAACAGTGATATGTGTCACTGATGTTATTCGGGAATGTTTCGAATCAATTTAGAGAGAAATATAGAACTACTATAGATTCGGATAAAAGACAGTGGTATCAGTCTTACAAACTAGGAAAACTGTTATATGTCTGAACCCGTATTACATGTGCTCATATACATAACGGAGTAGCTATATATATATATATATATATTGACTTACATATTAGTGGTACGCATATACTTATGTATATCATATGAAAATATGTTTAGTTCGTGAACCGGATCGGTATGCATACTTGTATGCAAACCATTTTTGAACCGTGGTTACGGAACAGGGAGTAGTTTCCAAACCGGTACGCAAACTAAAATAGTTCCGTGTTCCTGAACTCGGCTGTGTTTCCAAACCGGTACGCAAACCGATTTAGTTTCGTGAACTCCGGAACCGGTGATAGTCTTAAGGTTTCCAAACCGGTATGCAAACTTAAAAAGTTCTGTTAACTCCGGAACTCGGTTTTGTTAAATGTTTACAAACCGGTACGCGTATTGTGATTGAACCGATTCACGAACGAAAATGGTATTTGTACCTTGTACACCTACTAACCATGTCGATTATATTTTCAAGTATGTTTAAATTATTTCTACGAGATAATTAGCATTTGATTAATTCTCTAAAAATACTAGACTTATTTGATCACATGTTTGTGACTCAGAGTTTATGTATTATGTGTTCATGAAAATGAAGATTAAGCTTTTAAGTTCAAATCGGCTAGTTTCGGGTAACCATATTGAATATAGTCTTTGTACACGGTTCGGTTACAGTTTTACCTAACCAGAGTGTTTATGTGAATCAGATTCAAACATTCATCTAACGGTGGATATTATTTGCTTGGTTCCAAAGATACCTTAGCTTAAACCTAAAGCAACCTATGCTTTGAATGTTTATAAAAGGGGAACTTCAAGCAACTTGGATCTTTGAATCCCAATACTACCTTTTGGTGTGTCCTAGTTGTATCTATAGTCGTCCTCTTCGTAACCCTTTTAAGGTTTAGCGACTACAAAGTCTTCATAGGGATTCGTGAAGCTAGGTCCAGTTATCTTTCCTTGATAACTCTTGTATCCCGATCTTGTTCGATTGTTGATTCATCACTTGAACAAGATAGATATAAATCATCAAAGTTCTATTCATCTAAAACTTTGTTGATTCCACAAGTTTTATACTTGTGAGGTGAATAATAATCTAGGCTGCACTTCGGGTTTCATAAGTCCGGATTTTGAGGTTAGCTAGACTTTGTCTATTGCTATCAATTTCCACACCTTTGATCAAACTATTTGATTGTAAAAGGAAATCATATATATGATTAATCTGTGGGAGGCAGATTTGGTTTAAAGTCTTCCATTGAGTTGAAGCAACTCTTAATTGGTGTGACGTCAGCTAAGGGAATAAATTTTGCGGAGTCCTACTTGGATTCAAGAGGCGTAAGGAGCGCGACTGTACCTTAATCGGTGAGATACCTTTTAGGGATCAACTACATTCCAGTCCGAAGTTCATTGGTAGTAGGCTAGTGTCTGTAGCGGCTTAATACAATATGGTGTTCAATCTGGACTAGGTCCCGGGGTTTTTATGCATTTGTGGTTTCCTCGTTAACAAAACTTCTGGTGTCTGTGTTATTTTTTTTCCGCATTATATTGTTTATCTTTATAATTGAAATATCACAGGTTGTGCGTTGATCAATCATAGTAGATACATCCGACCTAGTTTGTTGGATACGACTTGATTGATTCTTAAACATTGGTCTTTGGTACCATCCAAGTTATCTCTTTGTGATTAGGTTCACGTATTTGTTTCTGTAAACTTTCTAATCGCAAGAGAGAGAGAGATATAACTCTATATACTATTTGAGTTTAACTCTCGAAGTTGTATTGAGTTTGTCCATACAGATTTCCTAAGAAAAAAGTGGTGGTGTATTTTGGTACCCACGAGTTTTCAAAAGTAAGCATGATTTTTTTTAACAAAAAAAAAACATTAAAATAATTTTCATTTAATATGATGACGTACAACAAGAGAACAATATAGTTCAAAATTGGCACCAAAAAATTACTTATTGCCGAGTTTGTGTTGTTATGACATGGTCTATACTCTAGTATGAAATGCATAACGGTCAATTTAATCATTGTAAGTGGTGACAAAGACGCAAAGTTCGATTTTGATATGATGACTCAAAATTGGACCACCATAAATGGTGGCTGAAAATGGTACAGATTAGTTACATCTGGAAGTTACGAGGTTTTTTTTTTTTTAAGTAGTACTTGAGATCCATTCTCATCAACAATAAATATCACTGATTTCTCATAAATATATCACAATGTACGTCTTATTAATTACGCAAATAAATACATTTTCATTAATTGCTAATCAATTGTCTAATAGCTAGATCAGAGGGTATTAATGATGGTTTTGGTGGTGCTAACAATGGCAGTAGAGACGTATAGGTGGTGTTGGTGAACTTTGGAGGAGGGAATGCCTTTACTGGTGATTGATAATGGTGCTATAAGTAGAGATGATCGTTGTGGTGGTGGGTTTTGATGAATACTGGTAGTTTATGTGTCATTTCCTGTCGGTACGGTATCATATTAGGAAAGATGTGGTTGGTCAAAATTGGCCCAAAAAATTATTTATTATAGAACATGTGTAACTGAGGCGCATGGCTTGGAATAATTTGATGATAATAAAAGAGATCCTACTGGGGGTTGAACCTAGGTCGCAAGATTCAAAGTCCTGAGTGCTAACCACTACACCATAGAACTAGTTAGATATCCATATTATATCAACATAGTGTAGATAGCTTGCGTTAGAGCATCGCTCGGTGGTCAAACTCATAAGTTTTGGTATGTTAAGCTTGTTGTCAATTTTACTTGATCAAAACTATGTCTTGATCTATAGTTTACTAAAGTCAGTCTCGGAATAAGAATAAATCACGGTAGTTAAGTACGAGAATTCACCAATCAACCTTGAAGATTGAAGACTGAAGAACGACGACGTCAACGAAAACTTTATCAACAACGGTATGTGAAGACTGACTATCCTATTTACTCACATTATTTACCATTCTATTTGCTGAGACAAGTCGTATAACTAGTATAATGATGAACATTGCAAAGAAGAATACAAGCAATAAGGAATAGTCAAGTTAGTTTTTGAAGTTCAGAAACTGTTTTACCAGTTCACAAAGTTGAACTTATAAATATAAAAATATGATAAAATAATTTTAATTAGATCGCGTAAATGAACTGATTTGCTCAATTCGCAAACTAGTTGATTTTGAGATAGTCCTGGATATTATTTAATTTAATAGTACATAAACTGACTTATGCAGTTCGCAAACTGGTTGATTTTGAATGTTTCATGTACACTTTTATTTTAAAGTACACAAATTGTTTTAGGCAGTTCGCGAACTTGTCAATCTAAAAGGCTCCAATGTTACGAGACGATTTTTTTAGTTCACAATTTGTTTTGACAGTTCACGAGCTGATTTGGTCTTATGATAAATTAATCTTACCAGTTCCAGAATTACTTAAAACTGGCACTTTGGAAAACTACTTGGTGCATTACGTATACTTACGGTTGCACACACCTTCTTTGTGATTCAAAAAAAACTTCTCACATACTTACATGTACAATATATATGGAGAAGTTTAGCTTGCTTGGTTACAAAGCAATTTTAAACATGTAAACTAGTTCATGAACCTTCTTTGTTAAGCCTTGTTCATAAATATAAATAAAAGACTCCTTGCACACACTAGAATCTCAATCATGACACTTATGTGTCCTAGTTATGGCTAGAGTCGTCCTCTAAAAACCTAGAATTCCTCCGGTGAAACTGTATTGGGTTACTACTTTGAAATACTTCACTATGGGATTCATGAAGCCCAACCAGACTATCTTTTACATGATATTTCTCTGATATACGAATTTTGTTTTTATTGATCTTTATAGTTTTTGAACTATATAAATCAGGAACAAGATAGATAGAAATCACAAAGTACTCTTCGTCTCAGAACTTTGTGATTCCACAATATATATATATATATATATATATATAAATCACTTCTGGTTTGATTTGTTTAGATTGTTCTTATAGGGTGGTATTGATCTAGGATTCTCTTTGATAAGAGTGTAAGTGTTCCAGATCCTTGAGGTTTGCTGGAATTATTCTATTACAAGAAGATTTCCAGACCTTGTTTGAAATATATATAAAGGGGACCAATATGCTATATGTTAAAGACAGATTAGTTAATAGTCTTCTAAAGAGAACTATTGTTCTGCTAGAAGATTTATAAGAGAAACTTTTAATGAGGATTGAGATTCTGTTAGGAGTTTTACAAATAGCATGTTAAGTCCTCTTTATCACATAAAGTGTGTTGACCCAGGTTCATATTTGGATTTGTGAAAATCCTAATAATATGGAGAAATTTCATCTTTAGTTTCCCGTATGAGGGATTAAAGGTTCTACTTCATTATTAATAGTGAAAATAGGCCCAAGTTCAAACCATACCAAGAAAAAAAAACAAAAAAAAAACAAAAATATTATGTTCTCCAAAACATAAAGAAAGAAAGAGTAAGTGCCGTAAAAAATACCGACTTCTTCATTTAAAATATATGACTCTTCTCTTTGATCAATTAGAAATGACATTAGTCATAGTTAACAATTTGGATCAAGGTCATTATTGTCTGTTACCATTACAACCAAAATAATCTGCCATACAATTTTTATTTATATAATGAATGTGGGCGAATAACTCAAGTTACTCATTAGGCACACCTTTCCCATCTGAGTTTGCAAATCCTTATATATTGGTCTTCTGCTGAAATTATTGGGATATGGATAATAGTTTTTGCATTACGGTAATCATCTTCTCACAAGCATCATCAATATGATCCGGTTAGAATATAAGAAAAGATGATACAACAAATATGTTGTTGTGCATGTTGTGGGTTAGTGAATACCGGTAGTCTGTTTGTAATTTTGTGTTAATACAATATTAAATGGGAAAAGATGTGATTGTTTAAAAGTGTCACAAAAAATTATTTACTATAGAACATGTGCAATCTTGGCAAATGGCATGGTATATTTGATAATAAAAAAAGAGGTCCTACTGGGAGTCGAACCCAGGTCGCAGGATTCAAAGTCCTAAGTGCTAACCACTACACCATAGAACCAGTTTGATGTCCATATTTTATCAAACCAATGTATAGAAAACTTGGTATACATAATTGGATGGTTGGGATTTATCCGAACAAATGATCCTCAGGCCAATTAAGGCTTCATAAAGATAAACCGAGATTAGCTGCTGGTAAATTTTATTCGGATATATATTCCATTAGATTATCAAAATATAAATATCTCATTAATTATGCTAATAGAAATTATATCTATATATGGGCATTGAAATATGGTAGTTATGGCGTTGGTGAGTGATGCTGTTAGCGATAAAAGTAATAGTAGTGGTGGAGGAGGCCGTGTCGTTAGTGGTAGAGGGTGATGGTAATTGGTGGCGGAAGTAGTGTAATGGATGGTCATTATGGTGACGGTGGGTGAATAGTTAGCGGTTAACATTTCTTCTGTGTCATTACGGTATATGTAGTATTATATTGTGGGACATGTGATTGGTCATTTTTAATGTCAATATAAACTGGGTTACGGTACAAAATTAATCATGACAAAAGAGAAACACTTAAATAAATGTCATTTCGTATGGTTACAACAAAGAACAACATAGTTCAAAATTTACACAATTTTTTTTTTTGCTTCTTAATACTGAGTCTGCGCCATTACAGAACGGTACATGCTCTAATATAAAATACATAAGGTCAATCTATGCATCATAAATGGTGGCTCAGATACAAACTTTGATTTTGATCCTTCGATTCAAACTCGACAATCATAAGTGGTGGTGGGAAAGCATTCTCATCAGTTACATTCCACAGTTACATGGTTGTTTATCTTTGTAAGTGGTGTTTGAAATACATTTCTATAAACCGTTGAAGGTTGGTTAGAGTTTGAATAGTTGGGTGTAATAATATAAATATGGATATCACTAATATCCCATTAATTTCTAATAATAAATATCTCGTTAAATACGTTTTTCATTAATTGGTAACGAATTGATTAATAATTATGTCAATGGTTTTGTTGAATTTGAGAGTAGTAGTGGAAGTGATGCAGTAGTGTTGGAGAGCGATGGATGAGGCAATAACCTTAATGGTAGTTTGTTAGTGCCGGTGGAAGTAGTAATTGCAGCAGTGCTGTCATCGGGTGGTTGTTGTGGTGGTGGTGGTGGGTTTTGGTGAACACTGGTAGTCACTGTGTGATTTCGTGTCGATACAACATTATATTGAGAAACATGTTGTTGGTAAGAATTATGGTGGTGGTCGTAGGTTTTGGTGAACAATGATAGTCATTGTGTAATTTTTTGTTTATAGGGCGTTATATTCGAAAAAAATTTATTTGTCATAATTCACACCAAAAGTTATTTATCTCTAAACCTGTACAATTGTGGCACAAACATCGTGTAATTTGATAATAAAAAAGAGGTCCTACCGGGAGTCGAACCCAGGTCGTAGGATTCAAAGTCCTGAGTGCTAACCATTACACCATATAACCAGTTTGGTGTCCACATTCTATCAGTATGGTAATAGAACTTGGTCTACATAATTGAACGGTTGCAATCAACTCTATCAGATGAATCTAGACCAATGAAGTATCCATAAATACAAGCTAATATTAGTCCCCGATTAATTTATTTAATAAATGTTCTATTAGTTTACCGTCATATAAATGTCTTATTAATTATGCTGATAGATATACTCACAATAGTAGATAATAAATTGGCTTAAAATTATAATTGTATCTGGATATTGATATATAATAATTATGGTATTTGTGGGTGATGGTGAAGTGGTGATATATAGTGGAGGTGGTGATGATGAGTGGCGAGGGAAGTAGTATAATGGCCAATGGGTGGTGGTTGTGATGGCGATGGGTGTTGGTAAATAATAGTGGTCCATGTTTATCATGTGCCGTTATGGTACATGTAACATTAAATTTTGGATATGTGATGGACCATTGTTAATGTTAAAATAAATTTGGTTACGATACAAAAGTAAGCATGATAACTAAAAAACACTAGAACAATTGTTATTTTATATGGTAACAACAAATGAATGACATAGTTTAAATTAACACAATTTTTCTTACTTATTATCGATAATTTTCCTTTATAGCATGGTTCGTGCTCAGATGAAAATTATATCAGATACATGTATAAGATACATAATGGTTCAATCTAAAAATCATAAATGGCTACTCAGATTGTAGGTAAGTGTTCACATCAGTTACATTCAACAGTTACATGGTTGTTTGCCTTTATAAAAGGTGTTTGAGATGCATTTCCATCAATTGTAGAAGGTTGTCTAGAGTGCGCATGATTGGATGGTAGGAATATACATATTAATATCATTGATGTCCCATCAATTTCTCATGATAAATGTCTCGTTAATTATGCTAATGAATACATTTTTATTAATTGATAATGAATCGGCTAATAACTAGATCGGTGGACATCAATAGTAATTTTGGTGGTGTTAGGAGTGTAGTGGAAGTGTTGTGAAAGTGTTGGAGAGCAGTGAAAAAGGCAATCACCTTAGTTGTGCTTGGTTATTATGGTGGAAACAATAGTGGTAGCAGCGGTGATAGTTATGGTGGTGGGGGTTTTGGTGAACACTGGTAGTACCGTGTAATTTCGTGTTGATACGATTATGTTGAGAAAGATGTGGTTGGTCCAAATCGTAGTGGTGGTGGGTTTTGGTAAATACTGGCAGTTACCGTGTAATTTCGTGTTGATAACGACATTATATTGGAAAAATGTCGTTGGTCATAATTGACATAAAAAATTATTTATCATTAAACCTGTGCCATCATTGGACAAACATATATCGTATAAAATTAATTTGATAATAAAAAAAGGTCTTACCGGGAGTTCGTGTTGATAACGACATTATATTGGAAAAAAATGCCGTTGGTCTTAATTGGCAGAAAAACTTATTTATAATTGAACCTGTGCCATTATGGACAGACATATATCGTATAAAATTAATTTGATAATAAAAAAAGGTCCTATTGGGAGTCGAACCCAGGTCGCAGGATTCAAAATCCTGAGTGCTAACCACTACACCATAGAACCAATTTTATGCCTTTATTCTTTCAAAGTATTATATAAATTTGTAATTAGGTGCCTTCATTGAAGTCCATATCGTTGCCCTTGTCTATGTTATAAAAAGGACAATGTTGAAAAGTTAGTTTTGATAAGTTATGGTTGTAATTCATTGTTCGACAATTTAATTTATGGATGTATATGCTTAATAATGATAAATGGCGACTCAGGTTCATCATTGGGATAATCCAAGGTATGTAGATAGATGTGAAAAACGAGGATACCAAGGCACTCCTTGAATGATCTTATGAATAAAAGGAAGATTAAAGAATATGGAATAAGGTTATTAACATGTTGTTTTTGTTTGTTTTTTTTTGAAACCAGAACTAATTTTATTAAAATTAAGCAATTTTGAGTACACATTGGAATGTCATTCTAAGTTGATCCTGAATTACATAGTTGTTAAGAAACTGAGGGCGCATATTAATCCAAATGTGTGATGTTGCTGCGTGTCCGAGTGATTGCGTCTTGTCAACTGCAAAGTTTGCCAAAGCATCAGCTACTTGGTTTGCTTCCCTGTAGACATTAAATATCTCCCAATTATAAGTCGACTACTTTAGTTATAAAAGATGTTGTTGATACTTTAGTTATAAAAGATAAACGATTATAATACGAAAATAAAGTGAAACAATGACACCAGGACTTGTGAACAAATAAACTGCAATATGCTGAGATCAACCTGAGACCTAGTTCAGTTTTGAACACTTGTTGAATTTAGCTATTACAACCCCGCATACTATACAACTTCATACTAAATATAATTATGATGAACCAACCAACTAGTTACCCCGCTTTGGTAATATTCCCATGTATGTGAATCTTCTAACATGGTGCTTTTCATATTTAGAAGTTTCCCACATAAATCTCCTAGTAGAACACTTGTTCTTTTTAGGAGTTGCTCATTAATCCGTCAAAAACACTATTCCACCATGCCTCAACATAACGACTATCAATCATCAAAAGATGAGATTTTTTTGATCATCAAGCTGTCCTTAACATATTAAGTAATGGTACACCTAAAAAATGAGCGATTCTAATATCCCCCGTACAGTTGCGTCCGGGATAAAACAACCCGTTGTAAATACTGCATAATACTACAACAGTTACCCACTAATACGAGTTAAGCAACATGGATTAGAGAATAAAGAAATAAAAAATCAATTACCCAAATCAAAGTGAGTAAAAGCGAAAACGAAACGGTATAGTAGCCACTTCTGTTCTGTTTTATAACGAAAAATTCGAAAAAAAATTATAAGCAAAAGGAAAAGGTGTAATAATGGCTTGGTAAAGGCAATTGATGGAAAATCAATTCCTGACTTGATGATCGGGCATAAATTACTTGACCTACACCCACACCACCTCTCAACCCCAACCCCATCCCGATCAGACATACGATAACGCGCATGCTTGGATGCGAAATACCATGTTTGTGTGAAATATATGTGGTTGCACCATACCATCCATTGCTAAGTCCCCTTCCTCACATAAAGTTTGTTGACCCAAGGGTCATATTTAGATTTGTGAAAATCTTAATAACATGAAGAAATTTCATCTTTAGTTTCTCCTATGTGGAACTAAAGGTTCAACTTCATTTACTAATAGTGAAAACAGGATAGTGACTTTAGTGACTCACATATGTCCCAAGAACAAATCATACCAAGAAAAAAAAAACATAGAACTTATTTTCTCTAACAGAATGGTTTTCGACCACAACCACATGTTCAAATAGAAGATGCATTGTAAGTAAAAGAATCTGGATCATATACATTGGCCTCTGATTAGGGTATACTGCATTCACCTCTTCGGATTCTTCCTTATTTGCAAGAATGATCACTGCAACCATTCGTTGCATCATCTTCTCCCAGTTACTCAACCGTTGCTTTGTATTTGGAGTAACTTTAACTTCATAAAGCATCTTACCCACTGTGTCACCTCTTATATTGAATTTTTGCGTGTTCGCATTATATTCTCAATCAAGTCTGTAGCTTCTGCGATGGTATTGCGCTACATGCTGCATCAATAAGATTTCTTTTCGACTGAAGCAAATCATCATAAAAGTAATATACTATAAGTTGCTCAGTAATTTGATGATGTAGGCGGCTTCTAATAACTTCTTGTATCGCTCTCAATATTCCTAAATAGTTTCACTTGTAATTTGTGTAAACCTACTAATTACTTTACGAATAGTTATTGCTTTATGTGCAGAGAAATATTCTTCTAGAAAAATTCTATACATCTTCTTCCATGTTGTAATACTTACAGGTGGAAGATAATAAGTTCATTCTCCTGCATAATTGATCAAAGAGAATGGAAAAGCTGTCACTAAATATTTTTAATGATTAGTTTCAGCCGGTTTCAAACTTATCAACATATGTTGAAAAGTTACAAGTGACGATGAGGGTAATCTTCTACAAGGCCTTAGGCCTTTGAACTTTGGTAACCAATGTATCAACAAATATTTGAGTTCAATTGAGTCATCTAAATTGATGCAAAGTTGTTGCTAATCAAACAATGGAGATATTAAATCCTTGACTGTCTTCCTTTCAGGAGGAGGAGGTAGAGGTTAAGGATTTTCCCTGTCTCTTATTTCGTCAACCATCTCTTCTAATGTCAGATCTTTTAATAGTAATGCCGCACTGTTAATAACCAGCGCGACAAAGAGGAGACAGATCAAGCAACCAAAATTGAACATCTAGATAACAAAAAAATAATAATAAAACCGAAAAACAAAAATAAAACAAAATGAATAACAACTAAAAGCTATCAACTGCTCCCGGGTAGCGATGCCAAAATTTGCTGGACTGTCATGAACACAACAACTTAAATCACTTACTTATGCTCAACTGATAAGTAATACAGTAGTAGTAAGGATCTTTCTCACGAGGAGCAAAGAGTTTTCAGTTTGTAAGTACCACAAAGGGGGGTGGGGGGGTTATTGATAGACGCATTTATGTGTCTATTTTTATCTCTTTTGTGTATATTGTTAGTACCCATTTTTGTACTAATTTTGGTATTTTATCCCTTTGTAGGTGTTTTTGGAGAAATAGGCTTTTGCGGCGAAATTGGCTCGAAAAGTGGTTTTTGCGCTCATGGAGGGAAATTACTAAGGGGCACCCAGATTACTAAAGGGTATCCACTTTCTATTCGCACCCCTGGTCCGGATAAGGGGAGGTCATCCCCTTCGTTTGAATTTTACTTTTGGAGGGAAAACTTGGCAGAATACTGGCAGAGTTTTGGATCGAGATTTTGATGGGTTTCTTTCGGACTTCTTGGCTGTTTTGGATTAGATTGGGTCTGGTTCAGTCAAACAAGAGTGGTAAGGGTTTTAGATACGCAAAGAAAGCAATCTTCCAAGCATATCTCGGCGAAACAGGGACGAATAATATCACGGGTAAATTACGGCAAGTTTATGGTTTATTTTTGGAAACAAACGTGAAGAAGTGGAGAGAAAATATCCTAGTGATTTGATTCTACCATCTAACCGATAATATCTATCACTTCTAGAGACGTTTAGAAAAGATAAAAAGAGAAAGAAAATTTGGAACTTTGGACCGAAGAAAAGAAGGAATTTATCGATTTTTTGTTGCCCTATGATGTATAAAAGAGTTGATATGAGTCCTAGAAAGGGAAATGAACACTTTGGGGGAAGTTTAGAGCCTTAGAGAAGCGGAAAAAATCAACTGGAGGAGAACGCGTTCTGCTGCTGCCGGAGAAGACGAAGAAGAACATACGACGCACATAGAACAGTCGCAGAAACTGTTGCCGTAGCTTTCATATTAAATACCCTTTGTAACAATTCTTCCAACAGTTAGCTTCAGTTCGCAACAATCTATTCCTTTGTAACAGTAGGTTCTGTAACAATTATATTAGTTACAGAATCCGCTGCTTTAACACTTTTCACTCTTTTAAGCAATTTTTGAACACCAAAGATGTATTTTGAGAACATGATTAATATGAGGAGCTAAACCACTTAGCCGAGGTGACGGAGGAAGCCACTGTTCCATGAAAAGTGGTATAATTCTATTTTAATTATTTTTGCAATTTTTTATATGATTATTTGCATAGAACTAATATAGGAAAATCGATTTTTATTGAGTAGTTGTGAATTGTTTTGATGGAACATGCTAGGTTTTAAAAACTTTTGATGTTTCATGCTTTATGGTTACAACTATTACTTCAAAAATCTATTAGAGGCAAAATATTAGAATCACTTTAAAAGAAAAATTTGCATGAATATTGATTAGAGTTTATCATTTAATTGGTCAATGGTGGAATCCAGAGTCTCGGTGTTTTCTTTATATTTTTGATACAACTTTATTTGAATTGTTGAGTTTAATTTGAGTCTAAAAAAATCCTTCACAAGTCTTAGAGTTCGAATCATTTTTACTACAACTACAAAACACATCAGTTATTAATAGTTTTCAAAGCAAAGTAAATGATAAAGCAGGTACATATGTAATCAAGGATGAAAGTTATGATAGAGGAGTCCTTGTTTGTTACTAAACAATTGTAAATTTAGTATATTCATTTATTCGTCACTAATCACAGATTATCACCAACCGTAGGATAATAAGTACTCTCAGCTATCCCCAAAATTCCTAATATCACCGGGCAATAAGTTATCTCTACTACAGGAATCCATTCTTATAAGCCACCATGAATTACTCTCTCAAGGTGCAACTCAATCAGATGCTTTAGGATTTGTGAACATAGCTTGACCCTTGCATCAACCAAAGTACTCTCGGTCTTAATTACTAGTGTTGTTTTTACTTGTGATTGCTCCACAGAATCCCTTGCAAGGTCTCACGATTTCTAATTGGGTAGAGTATTGCTAGAAAACTATGAATATCTCAGTTCTTTAATAGCTGTGGATCAATCAATAAACTGATTTAGTTGGACACCTATACAATCAATCAATCAAACATGAACATTAATCATATTAAAAACAAACGATAATTTTTGTGAAGAAAATAAAAATAGATTCATACACTAAATCGAATCATGTTTAGAACTTAGAATTCACCCTCAATCAAACAAGAGTTCAGCTACCTATGGATTTATTAAAACTCATGATATACATATGAGATAATCAAAGAGAATAGATATGGTGATGGAAATACACCAAACCCTAGCTTTCGCTCCTTGTCTTCTTTTCTCCTCTTCAAAACCTTGATAAAACGTGTTTTAAAAGATCTTGAATATCCCCTTAAATAGCCCTCATAATCTTTTGTCAAATTTTTCCATGTGGACCGATCGATACTAGAAAGGACCAATCCTGGGGTTGATCCCAAAATCATAAGAAAGTGTTTTGCACATAAGTTTCTCATACGAAATCGGAATGACCTCATTCTTTTTGATTTGACTTTGTATCTTCATTTTCTACAACATAGAGTTCAATACTTTCGAATTTTATTGAATTCCACTTGGTCCTTGGTTCATCTCCACTTCTATGTCCATTACGACACTCTTTTAACTCATTTTTGGATGATTTTATCTACCCGAGACAAACAAGAGAAAACAAGAGTAATACAAGGTAATATGTAAAAAATGTAGAAAATACAAGCATGTAATTGATACCAAAAGTATAGTAAATTATGCACTTATCAGTAAGACATTGAGAGCAACAAATATTTATTGTCATGATTTTGCTCAATGTGAAGCTTTAAATTGAATGACGTGCACCACCAAGACAAGATCAGTAGAATTGGTGCAAGAATGAATCCAAAATGGCGGTTATGATGCGGTTATGCACATTTGAAGCCTTTACACATGTGGCTGAATGATGGGATGAGTTAGGATAATTGTAAATTACTTTATAACTGTAAGATAAATTTCTTAACCGCTTGAGACAGGTGGTATGGCTGGAGAGAACTGGAGAAGGTTGGTTAGTTGTGCTCACTTTAATTGGTTATGGAAATTTTCCCTTGGAAACTTGGTTGTCCAATGATGGCGCATTATTTATGCATGGTTTTGGTCATTCTACAATGGTACAAATAAGGTGAGAGGCATTGTCGATCGGTAGGATAATATACGCTATCATAGGATAAACTTTGGGAGAGTTAATCTCAAGTTTGAGAGAATTAGGCATCACTAAGAGAGTAAATGGCATGTGTAAGTCCTTTTAAGGACGAGTTGTTTTTTTTAATCTTCCTTGTTGCAATAAAAGGAGATATTGCATCATATCTTTGTGTTCGTTATATTGCTGGTTTTGTGGATTTAATGCATGTCAAACCTCTAATGCAGTATGTGATCCATTAAGAGATAGAGAGAAAAACAAAAAAACTTTCGTCAGCCTAAAGAGTAAGGTATATGGACTTGTTGCATAAAACCGAGTACTAATTAGTGAAGTTTATTTATTGGACCACAGTATTGCCGGTCATAGCTCATAAATTTTACAAGTCGGAAAACGGGGATGTGGCACAAATTATGGCCCGAAGGCATGTCATATTTATTACTATTGGGCCCTTATTCATAGGCTGCAATTTTGATACTTAGGTTAGCACTTATATTTATTTTCTTTAAAATTTTAATCACTAGATAATTTTTGGATGATGGGACAAAGTTTAAATTATCACAAAGATTCACGGTGATTGAATAAATTCAGAGCAACAACCCAGGCAGAGTTAGTAAGCCGTGTAATAGGCTACCATTTCGTGTGTTTCAGGGGCACTTGAGTCAGCCGACCGCGTCTTGAAACTTTGAAACATACATAACACAATCAGTTGGTCGAATCACAAATTTTGGTTACAATGATGGTTACACAAAAATAAATTAGTCGGATCTACAAATTTTGAATCACAAGATACACTAACCAACTTATAGAATGTCTGGTTTTTGTTAATCATTAATTATACCTTTTTTTGGCTTTGCCAACCAACTAAATTCTACCATGGAGTTCTCATCAAGCATTCAGATTTTTATTCTATCCGGTGTTTTTAATCTGTACATGATGCTCGTAATCAATTGCTTTTCAATGTAATGCAACTCACCTATACTTAATAAATGAATTCAGCCAGGAGATCCGGCAAGATTGATGGAACTAGTGAATAAATGAACAAAATGAAGTCAAACACGTTAACAAAAACAGAACTTAACCACTAAACATGGTTGGCGGAAAAGGTTATAAACAATGATTTAAAACCTCCGCCCACAAACATCCACGTCTACGAATGCCTACCCCTCGTTCAACAACTACCGAAATTATTAAGCAAACCCTGAAGTCGGAAATCATTCCACAATTTGCTACTTCAATTCAATATGCACGCACGGACTTATCAAACAAATTTGCGAACCTAGCCGGCCGTGACTTTTCTGAATCTCCTCCCCCAGCAATTTTGAAACCAAACTTATTCGATCGGCAAACTTTTAACTTCTTCTATAATAGGGTCGCCACTTTATCCTAAACCCCCTTCTCTCTGCAAAAAAACCCTCTCTTTTTTAGAAGAGAGGAAAATTTCTTTCTCCAGGGGAAACAGAGAGCGCAGAAGCTATGGAAAGGCTTATCCACTCGTCTTCGTCTTCTCTGTCCACAAAAACCTATGTAAAACCCACCTCTCAATTCCTTCCTTATCGAATCGATCGTGCTGTTAGTAAACTTGGTTTCTCTTCGTTTCCACAAACCAAATTAAACAGAATTCAACTTCGTTCTTCTTCTTCTTTTTCTCCTTTAATGTCTGCAAAATCATCTTCCATTAGATGTTCAACAAAGGATGATTCTTCATCTTCAACGGTCAATTCAGGGAAAGGGTCAACACCCAGATTTCAATTTCTTAAGGAAATAGTTGTTGGAGCTTCAAAACAAGTAAAGGTACGATTTTTATGCTCTTTCAGTGTGGACATTTTCAAAAGGAAATCTCTTTGATGCTTGGGTGAATTACCTTATGGGTTTTGCTCTAATGTTTTGTATAAATTTGGGTGAATTAGCTTATGGGTTTTGCTCGTTCTCTTCCTTTTATGCTTGTGAAGCTTGATTTTTTTTTGTAAATTTCAGCTGATAAATATTAGGTTAGTGAATTGCTGGCTGTTTTTCCGAAAGGGGCAGAATAGTTCTTGTGTGGGGTTGTACCAATTGTGGTTGTAGATGTTTAGTTAATCTCAACTAACTAAAGTAATATGAATGCGAATAAAAAATTAGAGTAACTAGAAAGAATATCAAGGATGTCTTATGCCAAAGATGTGTCAAGTGTTCATGAGCAAGTGTATGCGGTGAATTTTCATACCAGATATGTTGATTTTTGAGCACTGTGGTATGCTTGGCCAATGTTTGGTTGTACAGCAGTATATTATACGCTCGCTGCTCTAAGTGATCTGTTAATGTATGCTGAAAAACTACACGGCAAGTGTGTGCCACCTTTCGCTGAGAGAAACAGTACTCTGAACGTAAGGATTGGGGCTATTGCTTTATGTATATATATTGAGATGAAGGGATGAAAAGGAAATGTTTAATTTTGATAGCAGTGCACCTTGTGCATTTCTAGACAATAACGAAAATGCATTAAATTTCTTTGTCTGGAACCGTGATGTTTGGAGATTTAAACATAATGGAGGACAAAGGTTTTTAATGGGTTAGTCATCTTCTGCAATGGTAGAAGGCGATCCAGAATGGTGTAATATCTTGGATTGAAGAATTTGGTTAGTCAATCACCTAGCCGTTCTTCTCGTTTTAGCAGAGAACTACTCATAAGATGGGTTCATAATTCTAAATTTCAAGACGAATTCTATCTGTTTAGTGCTCAAGTTCATTCGATGTTTTACTATTGCACATATTTAACATATAGGTGGCTTGGTTCATCTGATACATGAGTATGTAGTGGAGTTTTGTAAATCAATACTATGACCAGACCACATGGCTCTCTGCATTTATATGCTAACACAATCTCCCTATTTTACAATGTTTCAGGAAGTTCCTGCAGCAGCAGTTATATTGTTATCTGCACTTATCCTGATATCTATCAACCCAATTCTTTCTCCCCCAGCCTATGCTAGTGCAATTCAATCTGAAGGCTCCGTCGCTGCTACTGTAGGGGGTAAGCTTTTACTAAGTAGTGCTTGGACGGGGTTCTTTGCTGGTTGTTTGCACACTCTATCAGGACCAGATCACCTTGCTGCCTTGGCTCCACTCTCCATTGGACGTACTCGGATGGAAAGTGCTGCAGTTGGAGCCCTTTGGGGATTTGGCCATGATGCTGGCCAAGTTATATTCGGGTTGTTGTTTTTATTACTGAAAGATAGACTCCACATTGAGATACTCCAGACATGGGGAACTAGGATAGTTGGCCTTACTCTACTTTTTATAGGTGCTACGGGAATTAAGGAGGCATCGGAAGTCCCTGCCCCTGTCCCATGCGTTACTTTAGAGAACGGAGAGTGTGATGTAAGTGTCCTTGAATCTATTGAGACCCCTAAATCTAGCAAGAAGAAGATTGGCTTTGCAACTTTTGCTACTGGAATCGTCCATGGACTGCAACCAGATGCCCTACTGATGGTGTTGCCTGCACTTGCTCTTCCTTCACGTTTAGCGGGGGCTGCCTTTTTAGGTATGTTTTTGCTTGGAACAGTTTTTGCCATGGGAAGTTATACTGTGTTTATTGGTTCATGTACTGAGGCATTGAAAGAAAGGGTACCTAGGATAACTGAGATACTGACTTGGGCTTCTTCCCTTGTTGCGATTGCTCTTGGATTTGCCATATTGGTCAGCCAGTTCTTAGGGTTTAGCTTGTATTGATCATTCTAACCCTTACTAGATTACCCATTCTTTCGAATTTAGATTTAGATAACAACACAGTTTTATGAAAGGATTGACGTGATCCGCTTAAAGCAACAAATGTTCCTGTACTACTTCTTTGCCGAACGAGAATTTTTCTATCCACTATTTTTTTTTTCTCTCTGCTTATGTATTCAGGCTTTGTAGTTTTAGCATAGAAAAGAACCTTTTTTTTCTTTCTTTTTGAGGGTTGATGCCTTTCCAGCTGAGACTTATTTATTATCTGTTTATTTGTAAGAATTGAAGAACTTTTGAGTTTATCTGATGTCGCGAATACTTATATTCATGAACACTGTTTTCCAACTTCTTCTGTTGATAACACTTACGAATTTGTTATTCAATGCATTTGTCTTTCTTTATTTTCCATCGAGTATCCGTTTAGGTCCTTTTTTGTTAAATTCATTTTCCTATAAGCACCAGAGAACATCTCCCACTTTTGGATTTTCCTACTACACACTGGCAAGCCCTTTGGTCCTGCTCGAAAACCATAAAAACTTCTGCAGTGTAGAAATTCAGACTTGCAGATTGTTTTGCAGTCTCCCTTTCGCTTAAAATGTAATTGCGCTTGAGAGTGCACTGCGATTCATTGTCTGACCCTTATCCAATATTATGATCTAAAAATCTTAAATTCTTATCTGGTATCACTCTTCCAATGAAGAGAAGAAGGTTGTGCAACCCTCCTTAATATCAGAAGGTTGGGGTTGACTAAAGTGATTGTTCTTCCAATTAAACTAATAAAAACGCAAGGCATTCCATAAATCTTCTTCCATTCAATCATTTTAATCTGGGGTTTACATAGTATCACTAATAAGAACAGTTATACAGTATCAATTGATCAAAAACAAACAAGCGGAACGTGTTAATAGATTATAAACAAGTAAATGATAGAACTACATCCATCTGATTTTTGGAACAATGGATTGAGTAGTGTGTAAACTGGGGAATGTATGCAGACACAAGCAAGACTAGCATATGGCGTTGTCGCAGAGGAATCTGTTTAGGTTTTTCTCAAGGAAGGGGCCTAAAAATATTCGGTAGGCTCTCTCTGTGGGATGGTAACTGTCCCAAAATATATATTTGGAGACATCGTCACAAGTAAATGGATTCAGCTGGTTACATAGAATTATTGATTCTATCTTTCCCGTTCCACAGCATCCTTTTGTTGCCTCTTCAAAACCTAAACAAAATTCAATTCAACCATTTTGTTCAAGTCAGATAATTCAATGTACTCGCGCAAGCACAATGATTATATGAATGCAAGAGACTAATTCTAGGATGGTGCACCTACCGTAATTGTGAGGATTATCGATGATCTCTAGGATAGGGTAGTAGATATCAGCATACACAGCCCTTCCATGCTCAAACTTAGCAGTGAGTTTGGCAAGTGCTGGTGACAGTTTTGAGTTAAAAATCTGAGCAGCTTGGTTATAGCTCTCTACACAATTTCTCGCTTTCCCTCCCGCTAATGTTCTCTGCGATGGCAGGCATCCTATTGGTGGTACACCGAATACTCCAATTCTCCTTGCACCCACATCGTACAGATCCTACAGAAAGCGGTTAGTTTCAGCTTGGCTCGTCGCCTGACTTATTGAAGATCTTCATGACACTTTTTAGAGTACAACAAGGGGGAAAATGTACCTGAATAAAACTAATAGCCCCTTCAACCATAAGATCAGCATAGGCACGGATATCGTAATTGGATCTGAGTTGTGAACCAAAATACGTATTGCCAAGGTCATTACTTCCAATAACAACTAGGTATAAACTGTCTGACAGTATACTCTTAGCTTTCTCTTCTCCTGCGATGGCTGCGACTTTAGCCAGGTATTCTTTGAACAATTCTACTTGTTTCTCCAAGCTTATAGCCATCTATCGAATGAATTAACAATAATTTTTAAAAAATAAAATAAAATGAATGTATCAAATGAAAAAATGTTTCCAAATGTGTTGGTACAAAGACTTTTAAACAAGTTGGCTCTCCTGCTGCTATTAGTAACAACAAATCATAACCGTGGAGACTCATACCGCGAGTTTAGACGTAAGTGGATCATATCCGGCGGCTCCAGACGCAAAACTTACACCAGTCAGGAGATCATTTAGGTCCAAGAATGGATCGAGATAAGCCGGTAAAATATCCCTAATTCCCAGTGCTTCAGCTGCAAAAATGATTTGTTATTAGGAGTAAGGAAATGCTTGGGTATGAAAAATTTCAAAAAAAGATGTGTTTACAGTGGGATTCGAACCCACGCCCTGTCGGACCAGATCCTTAATCTGGCGCCTTAGAACAACTCGGCCATATCAACTTTGCGTTGATCATGGCAACTAAATTTTAATAGACTTAAAGCTAACGACGTCTTTAGTTAGCATTGTTCTGTATACCTATCAAGTCACCAGGGACTTTGCCATTGCTAAACCTTCCGGTTGGTTTTCCACCCATGAAATCTTGCCCATAAGGTAGGAAGTTACACTTAGCGATCGTAGGCAAATTATTGTTATTCCCTGGATCAACTATCGAGTCTCCGAAAATAAGAAGCGCCGGAACTTTAACATTTGGAGGTAAAGTAATTGCCGCACTTAACTGGATCAACCGATGAACTAAGAAGCAGAGAGAAAATATGGTAAGAGATATAGTGTTTGTTGAAGACGCACAAGAAAATGAAGCCATCTTCTGTTTAGAAAAAGAAAACAAACCTAAGCTTAAAGACCTAGGGAGAGTGATTGAGAGATATAGCAGTATGAGTATGGCACAAAGGACAGGATAAGATATATAGAGTGTCCACAAACAATACATGTGATTTGATTGAGTACTAGTGAACGCATGTGACTTAAATCTAATTTATACAAGTAGTTAAATGTGGACTTAATTAAATCAATAATGTCTTAAACTTTTCTCCCGTCAACAATATTATTTATGTAGCTACTCATCCAATAATATTAAATTTGAAAGCCATGAGTTTTTTTTCCTAAAATAAAAAATTATTATTCTTATTTGTACTCGTTATGTAGATAATTGAAAGAACTTTTCAAATATATAAATTTTAAAAAAATCTGGTATATATTTTGAAAGATATTAAATTTTTAAAAATTTTCATCCATTTTTAAAACAATGGCATTTATGTAAATATGTAAAAAAATTGGAAATAACTAAGTAATTTAGGGGGTTTCCTACCAAAAAGAGCTCTTTTGTTTATATTAGGACGATGAAATTCAAGCAATAAATGTGTGACCCGAGTACAGCGATAATGCCAACTTCTCCTTTCTACCAACAGTATTGTTAGATGATGATGAATGTCAGCAAGACTCAATCCCAACCCAAACCTTCTGGATGGTTGGTTGTAGACAACCACTAAAGTAGTGCATTGGAGAAATGGTCTCACAACAAAATTATTTGCTTACGTTTTAGTTTCTTGAATCAAGTCTGTCTGTACTGCATTGCTGATGGAAGAACCGAGCAAATTATAACGAAACTAAAGTGTCCTAAGATTTGAGATTTTCACTTTGCAACAGGCTCTTTGCAGTTCGTACTATTATCTCTATTTTGTACAAAGAAATCTCTTTGTAATTTTATGTCTTTTTTTAATTTCTCAGTTTGGCAGGCCAAGTGGATGGTCAAAGTTAACTTTGGATAGTGGACAAGGGGTTTATTGAGACAAAGAAATTTGACCGTTGCACTTCGAAACGATCGTCTCCAACTGAACCGATAGTCGGCCCCAACTGAGACAAGCCTCGGTTCCAGTTGAGACGAGCTTCGGCTCAATGTGGCTCGGCAACGGTAAATTTCCAACTCCCTATAAATTCAACCCAACTTCAATCTTCTCTACTCACAACAACTTCTTTTCTTCTCTACATAATATCAACTCAAATCCAATCTTCTCTACATCTCTTCGACTCAAATCTAATCTTCTATACATCTTTTCAACAAAAATTCAATCTTTTATACAGTTTTCCAAACACATATTTAACACCCATTTAATTACTATGTCTCCTCGATCTCAAGATTTTATTCAACAAAGATCCGGAGGAAGATAACAATGCACGGCTACTCTCATGTCCAGAATTAGCAATTAGTGAAGGTCATCTGTCGACAAAGGTTGAGCGGGATAGTTCTCTACAGAAAACAAGAGGTGGTTGGTACGAAGTTCATAAAGTTTATGACCAACTTCCTCGCGGTGTTAAAATTATTGTTGATCGATTTCCTTGGTTTACTTTGTACCATATCAAAGCGCATAAAAATTCTCCCAAAATGGTGGGTATATTGATGGAGCGTTGGTGGTATACTACACACACGTTTCATTTTCATGACTTCGAAATAGGTATGTTTTATCTTTTGATTTATATTTATGCAATCAATACGAGTATTGCAAATGAAATGAACAAATTGTTTTTTATTTTTAGGCATAACACCATTAGATTTGTATTTCCTACTTGGGATACCTTTTGGAGCGGGAGATGATCCTCCATTTGACCAAGATAGTTGGTTAGTCGAACAACGATACAAAGATGCACTTCCATTGTACTTCCAAGCAACAACACAACGAAATCATTTATCTTTAAAAGGTGGCGGAATTGCTAATTCCGGTTTAAAGGCATTTATAGTCAACGAATTGCATGGTGGTAACGATCTTGGTATGGAAGGGTATGACCCTGCTAAAGATACAGAAATTGCTAAGGTATTTATTTTATGGATACTCGTTTCTAGGGGTGCACAGCAACCCGACCCGTAAGATCAAACCGCAAGAACTGAATCCAAAAAAAATCAAACCGAACCGAGCCCAATATATCAGACTGCCTTGAACGGTATAGCTGCTTCAAACCCAACATAAATTCGATGTTACACGGTTGCATAATTTTACCGACCGACCTAAACACAAAACCGACCGACTATTCAGATCAATGCCTACCCATCTGTTTGATATTACCCGTTCATCTTGGCTACAAGTCTACGACAGAGCGAAAAATCTTCATCCATCGTAAATTCAGCTGGATAAATATATGGTTGAGCCATTACTCCGAAAATTTGTTGGTGTATAATGCAGGTTTAATTTTGGAGTTGAAATCAACTCAATTTATAGGAAGGGGATTCATAGACGTTGGATGTTCCTAGCCGTTGTCGGGGCAGTAGGAACCGACCGGCTCAAGGTGGAACGACACTCGGATTTTATTGAGACGAGGCTCGGCTCTGTATGGCCCGATCGTCTCAGATAAAACCGTCCGTCTCAGATTGAGTATATCGACTCAATCTGTGACGCGATGTAAAAAACCTTTTATTTGAGGGTTTGCTCATCCGTTTTGGTAGTTTGCTAGTCCCGCTGTAGGTGTATAATCACCAAACCAAGTTGTCCCCATTGGAGTTGCTCTTATATACCTTAAATGTAAATTTTTTATCTCGGTGATAAATTTCCAAAATGTATCTCCTGCCCTGTTAGAAACTGAATTCCGTGACTCTACTAGAAAGACTATGTGTCGATTGATGAGTGTCTATCAATTGACACTCATCAATAACTCCATTGAACTTCAGTCCTAATTTTTATCAGCATACAATAACTCCATCCTCCCAGGATGTAGTGCGAGAAACACAAGTACCTGATGTGCCACGATCTCGATATCATCCAGTGTAAGGTTCTCCAGTTCGTCAATTCAACAATCTCCATATCGCTAGGAAAGTGAAGAAGGTCCCGAAGGTTATCAACATTATAGGAAATCATTAAACTTTGATGGGTCTCCAATTGATCCTTCATGTCCGTGGTTGGGAAACCAAAGTGGGGGAGGAGATGATGCTCAAGGGTCCCAATCTGCGGGAACTTATGGTGGATTGGGAAGTTTGATGCAAAAAGGGAGGTATTACAAGAACTGGAGTGGAGCCAAATAACTAAGATTATCCTTAATTTTTAATATTTTTAAGCAAAAATTATATTAGTTTATGATAATCAGTACTAATTTATCTAGAAATGAAATTATAACTTAATTATAACTTTTTCTCGAGCAGTATTTGTACTTATCAATTCCCAAAACGAGATATCAAAAAATCCTTTAAGATTACGTAATGAGCTTCAAAAGTAAAAATTCTTTTTTTCCATGTTCGCCATTCCTTTAGAGTTTGCAATAAACATCATCATTTGTCTCATCCCTCAATCTATAACGACCAATTAGCCGAACCAAAGCTATGAATTCTCCAACTTCATCTTTTATATCTCCAATTCGGCAAAACAACCCAGCCGCATTGCGATTATTGGGTTTGCCCGTATCATTGCAGAAGTTACAAAAGATTCTATGGATATAACTTCATATTCATTACCCCATTTTGACGTCGTTCTACACCCCTAGCCGGATATAGAGCGACGTAGTTTCGACAGAGCGCAAATCTTCATCCATCGTAAATTCAGCTGGATTAATATATGGTTGAGCCATTGCTCAAATTTTTTGTTGTTGTACAATGCAGATGTGATTTTGGAGTTGAAATCAACTCAATTTATAGGAAGGGGATTCATAACCGTTGGATGTTCCTAGCCGTTTTCGGGGCAGTAGGAACTGACCGGCTCAAGGTGGAACGACACTCGGATTTCATTGAGACGAGGCTCGGATTTTTATGTCCCGATCGTTTCAGATAAAACCTGTCATCTCAGATTGAGTAGATCGACTCAATCTAAGACGCGATGTACAAAACCTTTTATTTGAGGATTTGCTCATCCGTTTTGGTAGTTTGCTAGTCCCGCTGTAGGTGTATAATCACCAAACCAAGCTATCCCCATTGGAGTTGCTCTTATATACCTCAAATATAAATTTGTCATGTCGGTGATAAAGTTCCAAAATGTATCTCCTGCCCTGTTAGAAACTGAATTCCGTGACTCTACTAGAACGACTATGTGTCGATTGATGAGTGTCTATCAATCGACACTCATCAATAACTCTATTGAACTTCAGTCCTAATTTTTCTCAGCATACAATAACTCCATCCTCCTAGGATGTAGTGCGAGAAACACAAGTACCTGATGTGCCACGATCTCGATATCATCCAGTGTATGGTTCTCCAGTTCGTCAAGTTCAACAATCTCCATATCGCTAGGAAAGTGAAGAAGATCCCAAAGGTTATCGAGATTATAGAAGATCATTAAACTTTGATGGGTTTCCAATTGATCCTTCATGTCCATGGTTGGGAAACCATACTGGGGGAGGAGATGATGCTCAAGGGTCTCAATCTGCGGAAACTTATGGTGGATTGGGAAGTTTGATGCAAAGGGGGAGGTATTAATAGAACTGGAGTGGAGCCGAATAACTAAGATTATCCTTAATTTTTAATATTTGTATGCAAAATTTATATTAGTTTATGATAATCAGTACCAATTTATCTAGAAATGAAATTATAACTTAATTATAACTTTTTCTCGAGCAGTATTTGTACTTATCATTTCCCAAAACGAGATATCAAAAAATCCTTTAAGATTGCGTAATGAGCTTCAAAAGTAAAAATTCTTCTTTTCCATTTTCGCCATTCCTTTAGAGTTTACAATACAACATCATAATTTTTCTCATCCCTCAATCTATAAAGACCAACTAGCCGAACCAAAGCTATGAATTCTCCAACTTCATCTTTTATATCTCCAATTCGGCAAAACAACCCAGCCGCATTGCGATTGTTGGGGTTGCCCGTATCATTGCAGAAGTTAACAAAGATTCTATGGATATAACTTCATACTCATTACCCAATTTTGACGTCGTTCTGCACCCTTAGCCGGATATAGAGCGACGTAGTTTTGACAGAGCGACAAATCTTCATCCATCGTAAATTCAGATTGATTAATATATGGTTGAGCCAATTCTTTGAAAATTTGTTGGTGTATATTAAAGGTGTGATTTTTGAGTAGAAATCAACTCAATTTATAGGAAGAGGATTCATAGCCGTTGTCGGGGTAGTAGGAACCGACCGGCTCAAGGTGGAACGACACTCGGATTTCATTGAGACGAGGCTCGGCTCTGTATGGCCCGATCGTCTCAGATAAAACCGTTCGTCTTAGATTGAGTAGAACGACTCAATCTGAGACGTGATGTACAAAACCTTTTATTAGAGGGTTTGCTCATCCGTTTTGGTAGTTTTCTAGTCCCGCTGTTGGTGTATAATCACAAAACCAAGCTGTCCCCATTGGAGTTGCTCTTATGTACCTAAAATGTAAATTTGTCATGTCGGTGATAAAGTTCAAAAATGTATCTCCTGCTCTGTTAGAAACTGAATTCCGTGACTCTACTAGAACGACTATGTGTCGATTGATGAGTGTCTATCAATCGACACTCATCAATAACTCCATTGAACTTCAGTCCTAATTTTTCTCAGCATACAATAACTCCATCCTCCCAGGATGTAGTGCAAGAAACAAAAGTACCTGATGTGCCACGATCTCAATATCATCCAGTGTAAGGTTCTCCAGTTCGTCAAGTTCAACAATCTCCATATAGCTAGGAAAGTGAAGAAGGTCCCAAAGGTTATCAAGATTATAAGAGATCATTAAACTTTGATGGGTCTCCAATTGATCCTTCATGTCCATGGTTGGGAAACCAATGTGGGGGAGGAGATGATGCTCAAGGGTCCCAATCTGCGGGAACTTATGGTGGAATGGAAAGTTTGATGCAAAGGGGGAGGTATTACAAGAACTGTAGTGGAGCCGAATAACTAAAATTATCCTTAATTTTTAATATTTTTAAGCAAACATTATATTAGTTTATGTAACTATTACATGTAATCAGTACTAATTTATCTAGAAATGAAATTATAACTTAATTATAACTTTTTCTCGAGAAGTATTTGTACTTATCAATTCCCAAAACGAGATATCAATTAAAATCCTTTAAGATTGCGTAATGAGCTTCAAAAGTAAAAATTTTTTTTTCCATCTTCGCCATTCCTTTAGAGCTTTCAATACAACATCATCATTTTTCTCATCCCTCAATCTATAACGACCAACTAGCCGAACCAAAGCTATGAATTCTCAAACTTCATCTTTTATATCTCCAATTCGGCAAAACAACCCAGACGCATTGCGATTATTTGGGTTGCCCGTATCATCGCAAAAGTTACCAAAGATTCTATGGATATAACTTCATACTCCTTACCCCATTTGGACGTCGTTCTGCACCCTTAGCCGGATATAGAGCAACGTAGTTTCGACAGAGCGACAAATCTCCATCCATCGTAAATTCAGCTGGATTAATATATGGTTGAGCCATTACTACGAAAATTTGTTGGTGTATAATGCAGGTTTGATTTTGGAGTTGAAATCAACTCAATTTATAGGAAGGGGATTCATAGCCGTTGGATATTCTTAGCCGTTGTCGGGGCAGTAGGAACCGACCGGCTCAAGGTGAAACGACACTCGGATTTCATTGAGACGAGGCTCGGCTCTGTATGGCCCGATCGTATCAGATAAAACCGGCCGTCTCAGATTGAGTAGATCGACTCAATCTGAGATGCGATGTACAAAACCTTTTGTTTGAGGGTTTGCTCATCCGTTTTGGTAGTTTGCTAGTCCCGCTGTAGGTGTATAATCACCAAAACAAGCTATCCACAATTGAGTTGCTCTTATATACCTCAAATGTAAATTTGTCATGTCGGTGATAAAGTTCCAAAATGTATCTCCTGTCCTGTTAGAAATTGAATTCCGTGATTCTACTAGAGCGACTATGTGTCGATTGATGAGTGTCTATCAGTACTGGTGCTACTATTTATCATATCACAACTTTTATATTACTGTAACTACTTTTGATTTGGGAGTCCTGCAATTGAACAAATTAAGTACCACACACAAAGTATTTCTCTAAAGGTTATCTGATAATAATGATGTGCACGTGTATTTGTAAGTAAAATGGTGCATACTTCATCATTTTGACAAATTGAGCACTCATTTTCTCACAATCCAGATCTTTGCCCCCATCATAATCATCCGTTTAAACCAATGCGTGTTAACAGTTGCGACTCATCGTGGCCAACTGGCCAAGGATTTGGGTCTCATATCAGACGGTTAGGGTTGATTAATTTCAACTAAAGCAACAACATGTCTCATACATACGTACTGACAAATAACGCAAGCCACTCACTTTCATCTCTGCCGGTTTACATATTCCTATTGAATTGTAATGGAATATTGTTGTACGGTATAAATTATGCAATATGTAGAGGAATTTATGAACCAAATGTAAATCGATAGACAGAACAACTGGGGGCCGTCTTACAGTTTCGGGGTGCCCTGGGCGAACTTAAATTTTGAGGCCTTTTTTTGTGCTATTAAGTCAAGAACGTTATTGTTGTGCTGGAAAACATTCCTGTGAGGTATTTTGGGCTTTTGGGTTTCCTTTGTTTCTCCTTTTCTTTTTTCCCTTTTATCCGGTGGCGTAGCTTTGCTGTTGTGTTTGTAATTAGCCTCTTTCTTAATATATTAATTTTCTATTTACCCGAGCAAAAACAAATAAATTTGAGTCTTGTGAACTATATGCAGATATACGTAGGCTCTTTCTCCGGGGGATGGTAGTAAGTGTCCCGGATTAAAGACATATTTGGAGACAACGTCATTCGTTACCAGTAAATGGGGTTGGAATATACATATAGCATGAACTGAAAACAAAAATGACAATAAATATTGACATTGGGGATTGGAAACCAAGCCTTTCGGACCAGAACCTTCTTAATCGGGCGCCTTACACAAACTTGGCCATCTCAACACTATGACAAATACAAAATTGAATAGAGAAGTAGTTTTTTTACACATAATAGATGCGAACACACAACTTGTCGAAGACAAATATCTTATCCTTGACATTACATATTTAGTTGCACAATTAATGTACTGCATTTATCATTTATATCTGTTCACATTCCGTATATGTATAGAAATACTGTTTGTTGTTGAATAACATGAAGCCATGTTGCTTGTTTTTCCTATTGTGGTGTGTTATTAAACATATAGATAGAAGTACAGCTACAGACCTAGAGAGTGAGAGATAACCGAATTGAGTTAAACAGGTGGCCATACTCAATGTATGCACCTATAATTGGCAGTAATGTCTTGTAGGTAAAACCCACTTGTATAACATAGCAGATGCTCTGGTTAATGCAAAGAATGGAATTAACCAAGAGGATTGCAAACCCTCTGGAACAGCGAACATGCATGTTTCCCTCTGGTACTCTTCAATGTGGAAAAGAAGATGGGTTTGCAGTCCTTTCAGGCCTTTAAATGAACAAAAATGCAAGCCCATTCAATAAAATCTCTTTCTCGATCACTTATTACATAAAATGAGTAATAAAATGACTAAATGATGGAACAAACTGAGGAACCTAAATGAAGATTAAAACAAACCGAGGAACTTGAAAAATGAATATATAATGACTAAATGATGGAACCACATATATCTATCTGATTTTTGGAACAATGGATCAAGTAGTGGTAGCTATTAGCATAAGCCGTTGTCACAGAGGAAGCTGTTGAGGTATTTCTTGACGATGGGTCCGAAAAGTAGTTCGTAGGCTTTCTGTGTGGGATGGTAACTGTCCCAAAATACATATTTGGAGACATCGTCACAAGTAAATGGGTTCAGCTCGTTACATAAGAATGTTGATTCTATCGTTCCTGTTCCACAGCATCCTCTCGTTACCTCTTCAAAACCTAATAACAACATTGAACACAAATCGTGAAGGATTTTCTGTATTTTGACAAATCAAATTACAGATTTGTTGAGCTCGCGCTCAAGCACAAACGATTATATATGAGTGTAAGAGTCTAAGGTAAGCTCTGACATTTGTGTGCAATGTTTTTCATTAGACCAGCACAACAATTCTACCTTTTGTTTTATTTTTATTTTTATTTTTATTTTTCTTTGTTGATCGGCAAATATATTAATTTTTACTGAAAACTTTTAGGATGTAAGCAGACTACAACCACCATTGGGTCACCTAGATATGATAATACATAACTATATTAGAACCTCTTATGGTCCCTTGGTTCCTGGAATGACCTCCAGATCTGGCAACACTTCGAATTGGTGAAACATATCTTCCAAGTTTCCAACCATGCATTATACTTAGACGATCGGTTTATGATTAACGTGAAGTTTATCGCCATTTTATGAAATTTATAAATAGACAGTAGGAATAGGGTACTTACCGTATTTGTCAGGATGGTCGATGATATATTGGAGTGGATTATAAATATCAACATATATAGCTCTCCCATGTACAAAATTAGAAGTGAGTTTGTCAAGTGCTGAAGTCAGCTTTGAGTTGAAAAGCTGAGCAGCTTCGTTGTAGTTCTCTACACAATTTCGCGCTTTGCCTCCTGCTAATGTTCTCTGGGATGGCAGGCATCCTATTGGTGGTGTACCGAGTACTCCAATTCTCCTTGCTCCCAGATCGTACAATTCCTACAGAAATCCGTTATTTCAGTTTCATTTCTACCTGATATCTGGCATGTTTGCTAACCTTATATAGTAGAAGTGCAGAACTACCAAACTATCTGACATGAAAACACATGCTTTATTTGAGGCAATTATTCGAATAAAATCAATTTTAAGAAGCAGTATAAAAAAAGTTCAAAAAGAAGATAAAATATATACCTGAATAAAACTGGAGGCTCCTTGTACCATAAAATCAGTATAGGCTGGGATATCGTAATTATTTCTTAATTTTGAACCATAATAAGTATTGGCAAGGTCATCACTTCCTGCAACAACTAGGTACACACTCTCTGACAAAATACTCTTAGCTTTCTCTTCTCCTGCGATGGCTGTGACTTTAGCTAGGTATGCTTTGAACATATCCATTTGTTTGTCCATGCTTATAGCCGTCTATGTTAGTTATTGAACAAATATAAACAATCAATAGGAGCATATACAAAAATATATTTTTTTGAACCAAACTATAAAAGTGGAGATATTAACCGCGAGTTTAGAGGTAAGTGGATCATATCCGGCGGCACCAGATGCAAAGCTTACACCCGTAAGGAGATCATTTGGTCCCAAAGAAGGGTCGTTATAAGCTGGTAAAAGTTCCTTAATCCCCAATGCTTCAACTGTAAAAAGGATGATAATTATAGTACGAATGAACCATACTTGTTTAGATATTACTCTAATGAAATCTTTAAGATTTAGGGTCCCCGGCAGAAGAAAAATATCTCTGCTATAAATATATAGCTCATAATAACTTAATTATTGAGGGGGCAAAATCCTAAAGCATGGTTGGTAAAAGTGCATAAAAAGATACATCTAGAGCAAAACAATGCCTTATTGCGTAAAACAGTTACGGTAAAAATAAATAAAATAAATAAATAAATAAATATATATATCTTGTCCTGACAATATGATTGTAATATGTTGCAGAAATGTTCACCTTATCATCTGTCTACTGTATACAATACATAAATAGAACTATTAAGAAACTTTAACGTAAATGTACCTATCAAGTCAGTAGGGATTTTGCCATTGCTAAATCTTCCACTTGGGTTTCCACCCTCGAAATCTCTTCCATAAGGTAGGTAGTTACCCTTAGCGAGCGTAACCATGTTATTGTTATTCCCCGGATCAACTATCGAGTCTCCGAACACAAGAACTGCTGGAATTTTAATATTCGGAGGTAACTTAATAACCGGAATGGATTGGATCAGCTGAACTAGAGTGCAGATAGAAAATATAGTAAGAGAAATACTAGTTTTTAAAGCAAATGAAACCATCTTGTTTATAGTAGTACTGTGTGAGTGTGTGTGTTAAGCATATAAATGCAGACAGAACCAAAGACCTAGAAAGAGTGCGAAGACTGTGAGATATAGATGAAAAATATGGAAATATGATCAGATTATATAGGCGTCAAACATTAATGTATGCACCTATAAGCCAATGTTATGGTTTTGAGTAATGAATGTTGCTCGATCTATTTATAAAGGTAGAGTTTGTACTACTAACTTCCTTCTCTTTCACGTGTCATTTCTGAAAAATTTAAACAAAATAGTTTTTCTATTTCCTATCCCCACTTTTCTTGTTTCCCATCCCTATTACATCCCATCTCCAATTATCCTATGTACCACCCATATAGTATTTTAATATATCCCAAATACTATCCCTAGACTTTTTGTTTATACCCAACAATATAATCACTCCAACAACTAAACAGTAAACACACACACAATTTTTTTTCTTTACATACAAATCACTTCTTCTTCTCATCTCTGCCTACCGAGTACCGACCATTTCATAAATATTTTTCTTATACTATACTCTTTGTTGGATGCTTAACTTCGACTATGTGGATTCCCATAACGTCAATGAGAAACATCATGATAGCTATTTTGACTATATTCAAGGATGATAAAGGAGTACGCATACAATATAATGATTAAAAAAAATCTAACCTAGGGTTTCAACTTGATGAGGTGATCGAATTATTAGAAGTCTGGATTCAAGACGGTGCAATCAAATTGCCTCAGAAAGGAGCCGACTGAGGAAGAGATGTAAAATCCACGGTACTGCCGTTTCCATAGGTTTGTCAATCATCCAACAAGCGATTGCAGAGTTCTGGAGCGCATTTTCAAGGAAAAAGTCGATTCAGGAGAACTGGGGACTGAAGGAGTACACATGAATCCTCTCCCGATCAGGACTTTCACCCTCTCTGAGCAACCTATCAAAACTAGACAAGAAGCTACTCATGCTCCTATCTAAGTTAGGGATCACGAAGGAATACCTAGAGATGTGTATGGCTACATCATTCTTAAAATGAAAATTGGTTCAACCTGGGAAGAAACCAAGTTTCACATAATCAGGGAGGACCCAGGATATGACATGGTCCTTGGACGGACGTGGATCCATGCTGAAAAGATGATTGCTGATGAAATGCCTTCGGTTGCACATTTCTATGACATGGAAAACTCTGATTCAGAAGACATGATGGACACTCCATCGTCAGAGCACCCGGAGGAATTCAAAACTCTGATGGGGTTAAAACAAGAACCAGGGGAAGATGCACTGACATTGGTCAAGAGGTTCCGCACTCAAGCAAGTCTCATACCACCTATGTCTTTGTCGTCTATTCTTCCACATGCTCTACTAGCATGGGGACTTAATTCTGCTAGCAAATTTGATGTTGCAAAGCGCTATGAATGGGTAACTTCGCCACAACAATATTTTACCAAGTGGTTGAATATGGAACCTCTCCGAATAGAGCATCTCACTGAGACACTCGTTGCTGAAATCATGTCCAAGCACAACAAAGAGTATCTTGTGTATTCTCCCATGACCTTGCACGAGTGTCCATATGTGCCACAAAATCGGAAAATTTCGATGACCGCACAAGCATGGAATCCCACTGTAAGAGGAATGTCGAACCAGCAGAAGATATCCAGAACAAGAACAATCAAGCCTAATAAATTCCATGAAGGAGATTTAGTTCTCAAAGCAACTAAGCGCGATCTCCATTCTGCAAAGAATTCCAAGTGGGAAGGGCCTTTCATGATTACCAAATCTGTTGTTGGTGGATACTACAAGTTAGCTGACATGGATGGCAAGACGAGTGTGCCATTAATACAGGAAAATTGGCTCAGAGCATTTGGCGTCTGAGGCATTCAGCGTTTGAGGTGTTAGATGTTCAAGGAAGGAACACCCAAAGCATCTAATATTTTCATTTTAGGATTTTCTTTCACCTGTATTTTCAATTCCTCCAAAACGTGTGCAATACTTGCATTCAGTATTTGAATTCAGTAATTAATCAAAGTTCATTTTACTTAAAGAAAATCTCTATCAAATCCAAAATAAAACCCTCAATCACCTACTTATCCAAAACCAATCAAAACCAAATAAAACCTCACATCTCTCATAAGTTCAAAGTTCAAGAGATCATGGGAGGGAAATTAAAGGAAACCGACAAAGTAAGATTTCTGCTCCTCTGCACCTTTCAAGTCTTGCAAAGCTGCTTTCTCCAACTCCAACTATTTGGTCAACCTGGAAATCTTAGCTTCCTTCTTCATCACAGTATTACTGGGAAAAGATACATTTCTGTTACGAGACTCCTAGATGGCATCAATTTTCTGACAAAGCCACTTCACATTGAAACCAAGTCTCTCAGAATTTTTCAAATTGTACTTCTAATCAAAGAGTACATCTTTGGAAACATTGCTTCTAACTCTGGTTCGGATGTCATCTATAACGCGTAAGATAGTTCCTACTTGCATTATCAAGAAGTAAACACGTTCGGGATTTTTGGTAACGACGATATGCCCGTAGCTTTCCCATATTTTTTTATACATGCTATCATATCCTGTGGGAACGCTAAATCCACTAACTAGTTCATGCTACGGGAGTGGCTCACTGAATGGAGGATCAAAAGAAACCCTTGCATTCGGGTATTCGTGAACAATCATGCGAGTCTCAACCATTGGACCGATTTTCTCCACCTCTGAAGCGACAACAATTTGGGTTTCAATCCCTTTGAGAAATTCAGTGACGGCGTTCTCATGATCCTGAAGTGCAAATATTGTTACATCACCACCTTGGTTCATAATATTGCTCGTTCCATCGTCATTAGCTCGGTTATTTTCAACTTCGTCGTTTAGCACCTAATACGACGATTACATGAGTTAGAGCGCTCCAAGCATGGAATTCAAATTAAAATTATAAAAATCAGAATGTAAGTGATCTAACATCATCAAGGTTCTTCATTTATGCATTCAAGACACAAGAAAATGGTATAAAGTCACAAAAAGGCGTTTTACAGCAAGCTTGCCTGAAGTGATTTTACACTGCCCTGTATAAAGAAACAAGATGAGAGCAATTGGTAAGTAATCTAAGGTTTAGTCATATGAAATTCTCTTCGTATGGATTTTCTCTATAACATATCCAAAATTCACATTATTTGGATAAACAAGCAAAAAGCTGTGGCCAAAACATCTAACAACATAACGGATGAAAATTTTCTGAAAACTTCCTGGAAGTTTACTGTTTCATTGATTTCGGCCCCTAAACATGCTCAAAACCCAAAAAGCTTCATTTGAAAAAAGCTAGGAAATTTCCTGGGCAATAAGAAATCTGGGGTAGATCGCAAAAATCTGATGTAGTATGAAGATTCTACAGCGTTTTTACTAAAAGACTGAATTCTGAATTTTCTGGTGACGTATTTCGGCAAAAGTTCTCATTCATTCACATGGATTCTCATTCATTCATTCATTCACAAATCTGCAATTTTATACTTCTATGAATAAAATACAAGATGGATACTTACTTGAGTGGTCTCTAAACCGTTCGAGGATCAGTATTGACGGTGTCACAATTAGGAGCATTATTACCTTCATCCGGTTCCGACTCTTGAGAATTCTCTTTCTCACCATCCTCCGAAGACGAATGGGCATCATTAGCATCCTTCTTATCCATGAGAATCTCCTCCTGGATACATCGACAACAATCATTATTATTTCATGTATGAAGTTTCTTAAATGGTTGTGCAAAGAGATACTCACATCAAATTCTTCTTTAGTAATGCTTGATTCATGAACTACTCGTCTGGAAACAGTGAACTGAAGACCGTCAATGCTTGATGGAGCAAAATCCTAAAACAAGGTAACAAATATTTGTTTTACAATCCTAATTATACGGATAAGAAAATGTCATGAAGGAAGAAGCATCAACAACTAACCAAAGAAGTAGTCGGAGAATTCACGACATTTGGTAACATCCTATAATCTTGCTTCTGAGTTCACCACCCTGGGGACTTGGTTCAACCTCCATAAAGTCTGCATCAATTCTAGGTCTCACTAGCGCCCATCCTATAACAAAAAATTAATGGAATGGTTAAAGAAGAAATTATCAAACTTCTACAAAAACTACAAGAAAAATACTTACTTGTGAACACTCAGGAGGTATTTTCCGTTTATCATTAGGGATTGGCTTCAATCTTGGATGAATAGAAGTCATTTCAGTAATGGGAGGTTCTTGTGCTGGAGATTCAACAGCCATTATAAAATTATGGAAACGCTCAAGTTGATCATTCCAGAAGTTTACATAACGCGGAGTTTTGTATGTAACTCGGTCAGAGCAGGGAAACAAATATTCACGTCCATCCGCGTGTGTGCAATCTAAACAAGCGGTAAGTTGATCAATCGATGGTTTACTCCTTCGAACATTTGGAACACACTGGTCAAAACCCATCTGTCGTGCTGCTCTGTCAATATTATATTCTTCCACAAGAAAGTTTCCTCCTATTACGGATATTAAATGGCCAGGAGTACAACTCAGCATAAAAGATCTTTCACAATCAATGAGGTTTGTACCATATTTCAAAGTGGTGTTTTCTCCAGCATTAAAAGTGATCAATTGAGAAACAAGAGGAGGAACAGATACCCATGAACGAAAAGTAAATTCAGATTCGTTGTCTAGCAAATCGATGAGGCGTACCTTGGACCGGGGTTGCTTTGTAGACCAACGCATGATTCTAGCGTTATCTTTCTCAGAAAAAGCACGGCGCACATCAACATTCGGTCCTTGCAAGACACTACGAGGGATAGGTGCATAATTCTTGAAGCGCTCCCACAACAATGATTGGAGAAACATTGAATTAACTTAAGATTCAATTTTCATAAAGTCGTTAGAGATGCTGGAATCTACAGCCAAGGAATCTAAATTGGCGAACAGTGAGCCCAAGAACAGACTACCAATAGGAAGCCTCTAACCCTTAGCCATCTTAATGGAAAAAGGAATCACAAATGATTTCAACAAATGTCCACTGTCTTCAAGTATATCTCTGGACAACCACAAAGATAAGAAAGCAGCAATGGTTAATGTACCATCGACAGGCCTGTTAGGAACCTTATCTCTTGGCCATTGATGGGATTTCAGAGAACCCTATATAATAACCGCAATTGCACGGTGTCTAACTGCTAGACAGAGGCAAGTATGGGTCGAACCCACGGGGAGCGGTGGAAATACTGTAACCAATAATCTTGATTGTCTAACCAGAGATGATGTTTTTGAGATTTGTAGAATTACAGAATTAAAAGAATGAAAACAAATAAATTAATTAAATGCAATGAGAAAGTTGGTAACTGGGGTTTTTCGGATTCTACCAATTTAATCATCTAAAACTCATTATAATTTTTAAAATCAATCTTCGGTATAACTCAAGACAATTATTATAATCAAGACATGTCTCGGAAGATAATACATTAAATCCAAAATTATGTTTCACCGATGTAATTTCCTTCGCTTCTAAGTAGACCATTCTAAAGAATTATTTATCAATCCAAAAGTATATCCCATCAAACATTACTAAGCATGGCATATCAATCTAAAATTATAAATAACCAATGAAGCTGTCTAACCAAAATATAGTCTTAAAGAATCACATATCAATTTATAAGCATACATCGTCAAAGAAAAATAATCCAAGCACAAAGCATCAAACCGAAAGCATATGTGATCAATTCAACTATTTATGCAATAATTAATCAAGCAAATAATTACTAAACATTTTAATCATTATTATGGAGAACTAAAATTGAGTTTAAACAATTAAAAATGGTTTCTTCCTAAAACCCTAGTTACGAAAATCTAGCCAAACATGATTATGGGTTTCTTAAAACCCATCAAAAATGATAACAAAAGAGGAAAGATTAAACCAATATCGTCTTCGTCGTTTCTTGTTCTCGTGCACTAAAAACTTCCAAGGCCGCCGCACTTCCCCCTCTCGTCTATCACTAACAGAGAAGAACCCAACTCCAAACCGGCGCCCCTCTTCACGACTTCCCAAGGAAACCAAAAACTCTCCTATTTCCAGTTGTAGCCGACTGCCCCCTCGATATTATGTCTATGAGTTTAAAATACCAAGATCCTTTCCAAAATATTGCACGTGCAAACCATACTTGGAAGTTGGAAATCCAATAGTTGCCCACATGGTTACTTCAAGACTCCATTAACTTACATGCTATCAACACAAGCCCACTACTCCAAATTCACCATGTATGCATTAGCTCCCTTTTTTAATGTTGGACTCCCAAACTATACTCCCAAACGTAAGTGCCACTGCATCTCCCTATTAGTCCATTACTTATTAGTTATTTCCAAACAAAAACATTATGAATGAAACAAGAGAATCTTGTCCTTTAATGCTCTTTTTTTTTTATCATTAGTGCAGTATAAATTTCTTTTTTCATTTTCATGCATTTCTCCCTTAAATAGTTTAAAATGGTCCCACTAATATAATACCAACCAAGAGCCAGTAGAAATCTGCCGCGTCATTTCTTCCAACAAATATCCCAAAACTCCATGCCTCCCAAATCCAAGTCTATAGCCTTAGAATATGATCCCAGGAACTGTGAATGTGATCCCAGGAACTGTGAATGTGATCCCAGGAACTGTGGTATAGACTCTACCACGCCCACATTTTTCAACTGGTAATGGACTTTAACTCGAAAGCCCAAACTAATTAGACTACATCCCTGAGTCACTTTGTTGATTTTTCCGCAGAGACCATTAAACTCCAATATTAACCGTTTATCCTTTGGATGATCGAATTCGCCTGTACTTTCTACAAAAGCACTAAAGTAGTGTCATTAGTCAAAATATCGAGTCCTAACTAATATAAATATGGGTATAAAATGTAGCATTTACGTGCTTATCAACACCCTCACACTTATATTTTGCTAGTCCTCGAGCAAAACAAAGAATATGTCCGCTCCACAGCTGGATAAAGAGTGATGTCTGCTAAACAGCGAGACGAATCCACTAAAAAGTGGTATAGAGATGTCTGCTAAACAGCGAGACGGATCCACTAAACAGTGGATAAAGATGTCTGCTAAACAGCTAGACAGAAAGACCCGCCAAACAGCTGATCATATCATACAACAAAATGCCCTAAAAATCATAAAAAAAAATTTTATTGAAGACCCGCTAAACAGCTGGTCAGAAAAATTACTCTAAAAATAATATTTTTTTATTTTTTTATTTATGTAGACCCGCTAAACAACTGGTCAATTTTTTTATTAAGACCTGCTCTACAACTGGTCATATCATGTAATTTTTAATGAAAATTCCTAGCGAATATGCCACTCCCCCACACTTAAACATTACATTGTCCTCAATGTAATTGAGTCATCCAACGTAGAAATTAAGATGGGAAATCCTAAAAGTAAACAAATAAAAATGAAACAAGAACATAGATGTACCTACTGCAATATACAAATAAGACTCACCATATATCAGCAACCTAAATATTTGGGGATCAACCCAGAGCACAATATATACAATTAATGACAACCTCACACTCTCGCTGTAGCAACATAAAGATATAGAGATTATCAAAAGGAAAGAGCCACCCCCAAACCTGTTTTTTGCAAAGGATGTATCATTTTGATCAAAAATAACCGAGTCAAAGGGTTCGCTAGAGATGGGAGCTGAAACAATCTGAGAGACATGCACAGGCAAAGAAAAGTCACGAGATGCAAAATAATCTAGTAATACTGGAGAAGCACGTAGTTCTAATCCAAAATTAGGAATCTTCTGAAAAGTTGTGCTAACAATTCTAGGTATATTAACTTCTCCACTGGCTTTGTGACCCTGTACTAAATCATCATCAACCAAGGAATCAATAGGAATATCACAATAAAGATGATTAAAAGAAACCTTATAGATAAAGTGTAATGTCTCTAAGTCGGTAGACTTAACTACGATTTCCTCGGAATTAACACATTTTTCGTAAGCATCATTGTTATAGCACTGATATGTCACACCGTCTAAAAGAATGGTGTCCTCAATCTTAAAATCAACCTTTTGAATAGGCGATTGATCATTAACACGATCAGGAGTTTTACTAAATACACCACCTTCACTTGGTATGACAATGTCTCTATTCCTATGATCACAACTATCAAGTTCATCATTATTCTCCATACACATTGAATCATTAGTTAAAGTGGTTTCATCATAAATATCAAGAGTATTAGAAAAATTAGAACTTGTCTTCTCGGTAAGACCAAAATCTTTTACCGACTGTGTTAGTTGAGCAATCGATAAATCAGTTTGTTCAGCAAGTTGAGCAATATAAGCATGGGTTTTACTCAGCTCAGCAAAAAATAACTCATTAGCTTTGGTCTATTCAACAATGTCAATATTGAGGCGTTCTAGTAAAGATAGTTGTGATGCAGATGGGTCACAGTAAGATTGATTATCTCTCTCATACTGTGACGGAGAAGTGTGTGAATAATAATTGGAATCAACACATTGTGGCTCATAATCATGGTAAGGTTGGTAATAATCATAACCTTCACAAGGTCCGGAATGATCATACCTATGAAAATAATTCCAATCATTATTTACACACTCGGCAGGTTCCTGATAATGAGAAGGTGCATATGCATACTCCTCGGGTGAAATATCAGATGACTCATCTGTCTCAGCTCTTTTGGTAAGATTCCAAAAAGCTATAAAAGAAGTCAACTCACTGGGAACCATAATACAAAGTAAAATTTTCCCAATAACTCACCTTGCAAAAGCTTTGCGAGAATATCAAGTACTTACTTTAGGCCTGTTGTTGACTCAAATCGCCGCTCTTCAGACTAAGGTACCTAAGAAAAATCAAATAAGCTACGTAAAAAGAATTAAATGAAAATATAAAAAAGAAAAGAAAAATAAGCTATGTAAAAAAAAAAAAAAAAAAAAAAAAAAAAAACAATGTACAAAATACCAATTACAATATTCCACAACCGCTCCCCGGCAGCGGCACCAAAAAATTGATAGGATTTCGGAGAACCCTATATAATAACCGCAATCGCACGGTGTCTAACTAGTAGTCAGAGGCAAGTACGGGTCGAACCCACAGGGAGCGGTGGAAATACTGTAACCAATAATCTTGATTGACTAACCAGAGATGATGTTTTTGAGATTTTTAGAATTACAGAATTAAAAGAATGAAAACAAATAAATTAATTAAATGCAATGAGAAAGTTGGTAACAAGGGTTTTTCAGATTCTACCAATTTAATCATCTAAAACTCATTATAATTTTTAAAATCAATCTCCGGTATAACTCAAGACAATTATTATAATCAACACATGTCTCGGAAGATAATACATTAAATCCAAAATTATGTTTCACCGATGTAATTTCCTTCGCTTCTAAGTAGACCGTTTTAAAGAATTATTTATCAATCCAAAAGTATATCCCATCAAACATTACTAAGCATGGCATATCAATCTAAAAGCATAAATAACCAATGAAGCTGTCTAACCAAAATATAGTCTTAAAGAATCACATATCAATTTATAAGCATACATCGTCAAAGAAAATAATCCAAGCACGAAGCATCAAACCGAAAGCATATGTGATCAATTCAACTATTTATGCAATAACTAATCAAGCAAATAATGAAGATAAATTACTAAGCATTTGAATCATTATTATGGAGAACTAAAATTGAGTTTAAGCAATTAAAAATGGTTTCTTCCTAAACCCCTAGTTACGAAAATCTAACCTAACATGATTATGGGTTTCTTAAAACCCATCAAAAATGATAACAAAAGAGGAAAGATTAAACCAATATCGTCTTCGTCGTCTCTTGTTCTTGTGCTCTAGAAACTTCCAAGGCCGCCGCACTTCTCCCTCTCGTCTGTTACTAACAGAAAAGAACCCTACTCCAAACTGGCGCCCCTGTTCACGGCTTCCCAAGGAAACCAAAAACTCTCATATTTCCAGCTGTAGCCGACTGCCCCCGATAAAAATGTCTATGGGTTTAAAATACCAAGATCCTTTTCAAAATATTGCATGTGCAAACCATACTTGGAAGTTGGAAATCCAATAGTTGCCCACATGGTTACTTCAAGACTCCGTTAACTTACATGCTAACAACACAAGCCCACTACTCCAAATTCACCATGTCTGCATTAGCTCCCTTTTTTAATGTTGAACTTCCAAGCTATACTCCCAAACGTAAGTCCCACTGCATCTTCCTATTAGTCCATTACTTATTAGTTATTTCCAAACAAAAACATTATGAATGAGACAAGAGAATCTTGTCCTTTAATGCTCATTTTTTTTATCATTAGTGCAGTATAAATTTATTTTTGCATTCTCATGCATTTCTCCCTTAAATAGTTTAAAATGGTCCCACTAATATAATACCAACCAAGAGCTAGTAGAAATCTGCCGCGTCATTTCTTCCAACAAAAATCCCAAAACTCCATGCCTCCCCAATCCAAGTCTGTAGCCTTAGAATATGATCCAAGGAACTGTGAATGTGATCCAGGAACTGTGGTATAGACTCTACCACGCCCACATTTTGTAACTAGTAATGGTCTTTAACTCGGAAGCTCAAACTAATTAGACTACATCCCTGAGTCACTTTGTTGATTTTGCCGCAGAGACCATTAAACTACAATATTAACCGTTTATCCTTCGGACGATCGAATTTGCCTGTACTTTCTACAAAAGCACTAAAGTAGTGTCATTAGCCAAAATATCGAGTCATAACTAATATAAATATGTGTATAAAATGTAGCATTTACGTGCTTATCAGCCACCAATATCTCAACCACTGGGCATAACAACATTTGTTGGAGGTTTTATTAAAGTCATGCATCTTGGCAGTCAAAGTTTCAGATATTACCATTGCTTCTGTTGAAACCTTTCCGAGAAGATTACCTGTAACAGAAAGATGTAACAAGACTGCCACATCCTCTAAAGTAACGGTGAATTATCCCCATCTGCATACAAAAGTGTGAGTAGAGACACACCAACGAGCGAGCAAGGCTACTAAACCTCATACGTCATGATAAACAAATAAGTCTCTAGCTGCTCGAATGGCTTCAATTACTTGTGCACGGTCCAACATAGATCGAACGTGATCATGACCTAGCATGTGTCTCGCCCATCCAGAAAATTCTACTAAAGGTTTTCGCGAAAGCTTGAATTCTATAAGTGAAGCAGAACAGTGTCCACCTTGCAAACAGAATCGAATTATCGCTTGAGGAGACACCAACTTTCTCTGAGTAATTTCTCTGGGATTCACAAGAAGGCGAAATACAGAACCTGGGAGACGTTTTTCGGGTCTATACTGAATTACGAAGAAGTTATCATCCATGTTCGGAGTGTTCTTAATTTCGGATACTTATTCTTCTTCTCTAACAATAGAAGTGTCATCACGGCTAGAATCAGACATCCTTGCAAAATAGCTGTGGCATTCATACAACATTTCTACTTCAGTATATCATTCATACAAGATGCAAATTTCAGCAAAACAATGGAATCACGCTGGGATAATAAAGATGCTCACATCAACGTCTACGAAACGGTAACAATCCAACTTTACCTGTTTAAAATTTCACTAACAGTAGTGATTATGACACAAGACTTCGAGAGCTTGCTCGTTTCTTCAAACCTGCAAAGACGAGCAAAATTTGTTATTTCAAAAATCAAAACTTGATTTTTATATATAATCGTGAATAATTCACGGAAGTTTCTACTTTGTGAACATCAACTAATTTTTATAAAAAGCCGAACAATTCACATAATTTTTAACCATGTGAACATCCACTAATTTCTTATTGTGTGAACATCCACTATCAAATTATGAAAGTTCGCATAAAGATATTATTTCATCGCAAATAATTGTCTATTTTCAACGAATGTTCAAAAATCAAAATCTGAGTTTACAGGGGGGGAAAAACGTGAAACCTACATAAAAAAAATTAAAAAAAAAACTTTTTCTCCCTTGGACGAGCGCCCACCTTTGACACGGGAGTTTATTCTATTTAGTGAAAGCTCACATATTCAAAATAAAATTTTGTTTTCATGAAAGCTCATAGACAAAATTTTCTTCACTAAAATTAGATCATGTCTATTCAAAAAATATCTCTCTCTTATATTAGGGATTATTGTTCGTTTTTTAAACTAACGGACGAGCGATCGTTTTCTAAAGCAAACTTTTGTGAAAGCTCATATATATATACATATAATTTTATTTTTTTACTTGGTCGAAGTTGTCGGAATCCCGTTGGAACGACAACGGTGACAACCGGCGGTGATCGGAGCTCCAAGAGGTTTCTACTTTTCCTGTTGCTCGAGCAAGGGAGGTGGAAGAAGAGGGGAGGCTTGGTCGGTGGTGAAAGAATAAAAAAAATGGTGTTTCTTCCCTTTTATAATAATTTTTATTTCCAAAACCTAATTAAACAAGAATTCCTTTTGGGCCGGTCCCGTAAACGCTAAACCGACCAAAATTGGATGTTCGACCACTCAAATCAGCAGTGCCTCATCTCTCCACACTCACTGAACGACGCTCTATCATATTGCCAAAGTTCCTATCCAATCTATTGCTCGCGCGCGATATTGGAGCAAATCGAGAATTCTGATAACATCTCTTACGACTAAGTTCAACTACTTATTTTGTTTGTAATCAGGAAAATTACCATCCAGTGCTTATTGTGGAACATGACTGTCTCTCATTAAACAGAGGACTTAATATTGATGGTCGATTTTCGACAAAGGCTAAAATCATAAAATCATAATTTTCCATATTTCTGACACGACTTCAGACACGTATGTTAAATTCATATTTTAGGATTCAGACATGAAAGCTCATGTCATAATCTCTGACTGAGCGTACATCCTCTCAGAGCAGGCATGAATATGTCATTCGCAAATCCTCTCAAGTGATCTTTCGACACTTCGTATATTTCATCAACACTTCTATATAGAATCGAAAATCATTGGACGGCTCCTAGACATATTGCATGCTAGTATAGAGCGTTAGCGTCTTCAGGATGTCGCAATGTTCTCTGACTATATAGAATGCACATGTATAGAATCTCAATGATTGGACGGCTCCTAGACATATTGCATGCTAGTATAGAGCGTTAACATCTTCAGGGTGTCACAATGTTCTTCCCTGACTATACAGAACTAATATTCAGAACGAGTATGATGTCTCTACCATCTCATACCTCGATTCTAGAATAAACACTCCTAGACATATCGCATGTTAGTATATAGCAATTCATATATTAATTCTAGCGCAACATTCATCAATTGAATTCCTAGAAAATAATCTATTCTATCTCATTACTCCGTTTCATGGCTTATTCTCAGATGGATTCCATGAATTAGTAATAGATATTCAATCTATATCGTTACTCCATTTCATGGCTTATTCTCAACTAAATTCCATGGATTAGTAATAGATAATCACTTTTCGGGCATTTGAGCCAGCACTGAGTAAGCCCCGAGAAAATGGTGCGAGTGTACTTAACAATAATGCGCGAACGAGCACCCAAATATGCATAGTGATCACCCAAATGCATAAACAAGCATTCAAAAATATGGACGAACGACGAAACCTATGCAAAATAGGGATATAAAATAATATAAAATAAAATAAACAAGAGGCGCACGGGATCGGGCCCACAGGCTGGCCGGTCATGCCGCCGTGACCGGTCCCGCCTCTCCTTTTTTTATTTTATCATATTTTATTATTTTCCTTGTCTCATGAAAACTCCTTGTTTGAGCAAACTTCCTCGTTTGAGCAAAACTCTCGGTTTCTCTATATATCCTCACATGAAAATAATAATATAAAATAGGGAAGAGCACATAACTGCGCACACGGGCCGGCCGGCCATACCTAGGCCGTGGACGGTCCCACACTTCCCTAACTCCTTATTTTATTATTATTACTTCTTCTTTCATCTCATGAAACTCCCTCGTTTGAGCAAAAAACATGATTTTCCATATATTTCAAATATTGCTCAAACTATCAAAAAGCCAAAAAGTCAAATGGTCACATGACCATCCAGACTTTTCACGAAAAATATTAAAATATCATTATTTTAGTATTCTCAAAATATTGGTCGCACGAGCAAAGTTCTACTTGCTCATTCAAGAAAAATCGAGAGTTTCAGTCAAGATCAAACTCTTTTGAAAATCCAAAATATTGCTCGAACGCACACCAGAAAATATCAAAATTCTCAGAATTGAGTCACATTTAACATGGTGACACGGGCATGCTACCTTGACAAACCAAGGTCGGCCCTTTGTCTTGCAAAATCCGGTCCCACACCTGTTATGATTTTTGACCTAATTAATCATATTGGGTACAAACTCTTTCCAAGCAACTTGGAATTTAATCAAACGACCATCAGCTGGTCCCACGACTACCAAGGGCCGGTTTTCATACCCCTTGGTCAGTCCCCCTCTTTTCATAATTAGGTTTTATTACCTAATGCTTAGAAGAGCACTATTTTAATAATGATTAAAACGAGCATTTAATCATCTTTTCACAACATGGTCTACAAAGGACGTTGGTATATGCTCATTTGAGCACATGGGTGCTACATGGTCGGCCATCATCCCATGTATCCGGTCCCTCTCTCACTTGTTGGTTGATTTTCAGTAAATCATCAATTGATCAACAATCGATCAAAATATGGGTTTCAAACCAAATGCTCTGCAAACCATAATTCCGAGCAAGTTCAAACACTAATAATTTTATGTTAATCCAGCAATCAACATCCTAATTATATATACAATGTTCGGTCCAGCTACCAGTATATTTAATTAATATTTTATTTGGTCCCGCTACCAATAATTCATGAATCGAGCAATATTGCTCAAACAAACAATATTTGCTCAAACGAACAATATTTGCTTAAACTAGTAATATTTATTTTGCTCATCTATAACCACTAAATTGCTTAATTTAGCAAAATACACGATCAACTGGGTTCATAACTCATTGATTCATGTATTAATTGCTCGACCGAGCAATATTTCTCATGTTGATTCAACCATCAACATTCGAGAATTCTATTAATCCAGCAATCGATATTCTAGTTTATATTTAATGTTTGGTCCTGCTACCAACATTTTTTCTCGATTGAGCAACATGGTTCAACCGGACGACCATCCAATATTTTTGTTCCTATCATTCGATCATTCATGATATATTAGATCATAAATTAGCATTTTGCAATATCTTTGATTACCTATCGAATACTCGACATATCAAAATAAGTCCTTGATCGAGCAATCTCATCGGACGCTCGAGACAAATTATCAAAATATCATTATTACCTCGACTGGTAAAATGATATATCACAATTCCTCAAGCCTCAACGTCTTTCCATTATTTTATCTCAGCAGAAACCTTATGCTCAATCCATGAGTCTCAGAGCATCCAATATTCGTTCATTATGCTCGACTCATCAAGGCTAAGACTCATCATCTAGTCAAGTCAACAACTTACTAATTAAATACACGTCTACCTTGTGGACTCCATGTTCGTGAGACATCAATCACATCACATGGGGGGATATTCACTAGGGTTTTGATCTGGCGGCCTACGGAACGTGTGTGCACCCACGATGAGAAATGTGAGTAAGTCGTGCAAGCAGTTGAGGGAGTTACCAAAGTAGTGGATGGACAATCAACCCAAGTCTCCTTAAGACATGGAACTGGTTCAACCATGATTTCCCACTTTCCCACTCTTTCACTCCAGCAACCGTCATACTTACTGGGATCAACGTGTATACTATTCTTGCAATATAAATAGGTATCTGAATCCACAATTGGACAACCAAGAATTTTCATCTGAACAAGAATTCTCAACAGAGCAGAATTCAATCAATTAATCAGAACTTACCCGAACTCAACAGTTCACTTGTAGAAATCTCCAAACACATGCATAATCCTTAATCAGCATTGATCTCACACACACTTCTCAGCTTCCCTCCTACAGATCGACCATCATCCCTCTTTGTGACCGAATTGACTCTGAACGACCATTGTCTTGGTTTAGGCCGGAGTCCTACAGATTGATCTCTCGAACTCAAAGCACTCCCATGCAGTGCATCTGTTTGAAAAAGGTATAGGAAATTTTCTCTGTCGAAGAGTCCCCGCCCGCACAGTCGTCTATTCACTTTCCTAAAAAACCAGCAAATCGTTTTCTCCCATCAACAATAGTTATGCCTTATTATGCTAACATCCTTATCTTCCAGGCTTTGAAACTCTGCTCCTCTATCCACTGGTTCTTTTCTGGTTTCTTGCTTCCCTGGAAGATAAATGTCAAATGTACCATCCTATATTTGCAAGGGAATGTGGCGCTCTCAGTTCTTATGGCTACGTAAGTCTAACTTATACCAAATATCTTCATCTCTTTTATTTATATGCTGAGAGATTGTCTTAAAGAGTGTTATATGGGAAATAGGATAGTAGTGGATAAGACATTATTGAGGTGGATAAACTTCAATTTAAAAACATAAGCTACAACTGACATAAAAATTTCCCTTCTAGACAAAGGTATATGGCACAAAAAAATAAACATGTACTGTTTCTATCACTGTCCAATAAAACAAATTGGGTAGTCTCCTACAAATGTCATATATAATAAATTGGGTAAATAGGAAATTGATTATATAAAAATTATGGTCAACTGATCTGTTGTCGTATATGAACCTTTTCCAAACATAAATTAACTACAACATGGTTCACTTTGTGTGTCATGAGTTTTTTAGTTTCTTCTGAGAAGACAGTTGTTTAATTGTGTTGGTGGATAAATGAAAAAGTTTTATGTATTATGTTCATCATGTTAGAATCTATTTTTACAATCTTGTTAGAATCCTGTTATGCATACCGTTTCTTGTTAGAATCATGTTCGACCCATATCCCCTAACCTAACCAGAGTATTGTACCTTACTGACCAGGGAGTGTGTATTTGGAAAGAAACGAAACTGGTAACTCAACGGGTCAACTGAGTCGTGACTCGCACATGGTTGATACCTTGTTGACGAATTCAACTATTTATGTACCTTTACCTAGAATAGTTAATATTCGCTCAAAGATAAAAGTACTTTTCTTTTCCCTTGACAAAAATTATTTTCACGACATTGCCCTTGACTTAAGCTAACTTCCTGGCTCATCATTTTTTTCCCTTTTCTTATAACAGAGGAAAATCCATGGTGAAATATTGAAGTTTAATTTTGCATGTGGGACACCAACCCAGAGACCCAGTAGTGTACCCTGCTAGCACTAGTATCCCTTTGATAAGAATATATTAACATATTTCTACCTTGGCATTAATCTTTTCATTGGAAAAGACAAGAACAAATGTTTTTATCAAATCTATAGCAAAATGAAAACAAACTGCAACAATAGCAAGGTAAACTTATCAATCAAGTAGCAAGGAGTACTCAAATTCAGGTAGCTCTTGGTAGAATCGCTCAATTCCAAATGAGATGTTTTAAAATGTGTCAAGAAAAATTAACAAGATGGAAGGTCTCAAGAAACTGCTGGTGGAATAAAACATCAACTAAACGCTTATACTTCAAATCATAGAGATATGTATGTTAATCAAAGAAATAGGAAGGCCTGGGGTTCAAAAACATTAAAGTTTTCAATGAAGCCATGTAACCATGTATGGAAATTGACCAAAGAGAAGGAAAGTATGGTTCAAGTTCTAAAAGAAAGATGTTAAAAAAAATAGTAATCCTAGCTTTACTATATGAAATCAGTATTAAAAGCACTTGGATCTTGAATATCATATGATGTGGTCTTGAATAAGTTAAAGGTTCCATATTTGGCAGATTAGAAATGACAAAGATGTTGAAGCTTTTGAAGATAAATGGATTGAGGACACAACCCCTAAAGATATAAGACTGAGAACATACTTGAACAATAACATCAATATGAAAGTGGAAGAACTAGTTGACTCTCACACCAAAAACTGGAATGGAAGCAAGCTTTATGATCATTTTCAATTCTTCTTTGGCGTAACCCACGCCTCTTTTGCTGTTGTAGCTCCCATAATTCTCGGAAAATCATATCATCCATTGCTACCTGGATAGTATATAAAGCTTTGTGATATTTCAATTTCAAAATTTAAAAGTATTTTTGTTGTTATTGAGTCATATTTGCAGTCTCCGTCATGGTTACACCACTATCAACAACTTCTCGCGGGTCTTGAGATACGAAGTATGTCTTTATTTTGGCGCATTAAAAATCATAATTTTCTCCGGAAAATATTGGCACAGCTACTAATCGATTTGAGTCGACATGATATCAAGAAAAAGTTAATGCCCAACTCAATTGACCTAGCTTTGATTCTATTTATTGTAATTTGAGAAGCTTATTTGTTGTTGTCTGAACTTGTGAGTCTGATAGTTGTTAGAAAAGACTCTCAAAAATTAATTTTCTGGTCTCTCACTCTCTATCGAATTCTCTCTTCTTATTTTTAATTCATACTCAACATGAAACCTTACATGCCTATTTATATTTTACATCAGCCGAACTTATAGTGGTTACAAGTTCTAGTCTTTTCTGATTCGACTTTTATTAATAAATTAGACCGACTCACAATTCTAGAGAGTTATTCTATAGATTTTTCTTTGACCAACATACATACTTAGGACTTATCGAATTAACCGATATTAACAAAGAGAATTCTACTAACTTATTATACTATTTTACAGTCCAGACTTATCTAAAAAATGCATTAACTCCAACATATTCAAACCTTTGGCTCAAAATATGGCATCTTAAAATTACATACAAATGTCAGATGTTTATATGAAACATAATGCAAAATATTCTTCTTGTAAATCAAAGATTAACTAGATATGGTAGAATCCAGAACATAAACTGCAGAAGATGCAACAGCAAGGAGGAGATTACAACTCATATGATGATTAAGTGTCATTTTGCTGAACAACTCTGGAACTTAATTTCTTAAGAGCTTGCTACTCAAATCAGGCAAATGTAAGATGTCAAAAAATGGATCAGAAGATAGAGCAACCCAAATATGATATATCATTTAACCATCCAGAGAAAGTAAATCTTATAATGGTTTCCATGTGGTTCATATGGAAATTCAGATGTGAGCTCACCTTTGATAACATTTGAAATATCCATAGAGCTCTGAAAGATAACATACACCATTTATGTAGAGACAACAACAACAACATTAGAAGAAATACGAGAAGCTATAATGACATGATATGGATCCCTCCTCCGCCTGACACCATAAAAGATCGATATATATGCTTCTATATTCCTAGTAGTAATATTGTTGGTTTTTCTCTAATCTTAAGAGAAATTTTCAGGGAGCTTGGTGGCAGCAAGGAAGCTGATAAAAAAAGAGTTAAAGAGATGCAGAGCGAGCAAAAGCATTGATGATGCTTAAAACTCTCAAATGGATAGTTCAATTCTAACTTCACAAGATTTTCATCAAAGAAGATTGAGAGAAAGTGGTTGATAGCATTGTTGGGCCTCTCCCGTGTCTCCAAAGTATTTTCTGTAATCACTGTTGTGTCAAATGGAGAGGAAAGGTTATCCATATCAAAAACATTGGCTTATGAGGAAACTGTTTATAAGATTGACTCTGTGGCCCAATGGATAAGGAGCTGGTCTACGAAACCAGAGATTTTGGGTTCGATCCCCAGCAGAGTCGTTTTTGTTTTTTTGCACGCTGTAGTGATAAGTGTGTAACTTCCCTTTTTGAGCGGCTGGTTCAAAATTGTTAATGCAATGCGCTTCTCTTTGAATATTCATTTTTGGCACTTTTGGTTAATATGGTTCTTTTATGGTGACCTCTTCCTTTGTTTTCGACTATCGCACATATTACAGTGATCAATGTCCAACAAAATGAATCAACAAAAAGGTCTCAGATTCTCAGCCTTAAACATACATAAATTAGATAAAAAAAAGCAATGGCATCTACAAGAAAGTTCTCTTTCCCAATCATCAATAAAATAAATAGAATTTGTAGCACCAGTCTGTCAAAGTTAAATCTGTATGGAGATTAAAACAAACAGATGAACTTGTGAAACAGATACAAACGAATAAATGATGGAACCACATCCCATCTGATTTTTGGAAATTGAGTCGTGTGGACCAGGCATGCATTTGCAGATATTAGTCACATTTGATTTCCAATTAGCATGCGGAGTTGTCACAAACGAAGCTGTTGACGTATTTCTCGACGATGGGTCCAAAAAGTATTACGTAAGCTCTCTCTGTGGGATGGTAACTGTCCCAAAATACATATTTAGAGACATCGTCACAAGTAAATGGGTTTAGCTCGTTACACAGGACCGTCGATTCTATCGTTCCTGTTCCACAGCATCCCCTTGTTACCTCCTCAAAACCTAAAAACAACATTCAACACAATCAGAAGAATTTTTTGTACTATTTTGTACAGTGTAATTAAACTGGCACAGCGATTTACAACATAATTTATAAATAGAAATCATGAATATCGTACTGACCGTATTTGTGAGGATGGTCGATAAGTTCTTGGAGTGGATTATAGATATCAACATACACAGCTCTCCCATGTACAAACTTAGAAGTGAGTATGTCAAGTGCCGAAGACAGCTTTGAGTTGAAAAGCTGAGCAGCTTCGTTATAGTTTTCTACGCATTTTCTCGCTTTGCCTCCCGCTAATGTTCTCTGGGATGGCAGGCATCCTATTGGTGCTGCACTGAAAACTCCAATTCTTCTTGCTCCCATATCGTACAGTCCCTACAGAATAATACTCATCGATTAACTAATTATTATCAAATTAATTAAAGGCTATTAATTTAACCAAACTGTAAAAAGTTGAGAAGATGAAAATATACCTGAATAAAACTGGAGGCTCCTTGTACCATAAGATCAGTATAGGCTGGAATATCGTAATTATTTCTTAATCTTGAAAGGTAGTAGGTATTGGCAAGGTCGTCACTTCCTGCAACAACTAGGTACACACTCTCTGATAAAATACTCTTAGCTTTCTCTTCTCCTCCGGCGGCTGTAACTTTAGCTAAGTATTCTTTGAACATATCCATTTGTTTGTCCATGCTTAAAGCCATCTATGTTGAGGAATTGAACAAATAATAACAATCAATGAGCAGCATACACACATATAAGTTATTGTTAAGCAAATCATAAAAGGGGAGGTATATACCGCGAGTTTAGCGGTAACTGGATCATATCCAGCGGCACCGGATGCAAAGCTTACACCCGTAAGGAGATCATTTGGTCCCAAAGAAGGGTCGTTATAAGCTGGTAAAAGTTCCTTAATTCCTAATGCTTCAACTGTAAAAGTGGAAATTGTGTAAGGAGTTGACTATAGAATTAAAAATACTTAAAATTAACATTATGGATACATGATCGTCTAGCATAATCCTAATGCTGGTAGGTCTGCATCTATAAACTTATCTTCAAACTTTTTTGGAACGATGAACCATACTTGCCTGGCATTTATAAATGAAAATAATTTCTGTATTGTCCATATATATAGATATAGCCCATAACTTCACGAATGAGTGAGCTTATTTGAAATAAAAAAAGAGGATGTTGACAGTGACGCCCTTCCGGACCAGAACCTTAATCTGGCGCCTTAAACCAACTAGGCCATATCAACATTGTGAAAATTGTGAGGATTTTCCAAAATGTTGGATACTCAAAAAGGTGCTACTGATAGACATATTATCTTATCCTGACTTACTCTAACAGTTGCAGAACTTATCATCGTATTGTATATAACACATGAATAGAAGTACTAAGAAACTTTGACGTGAATGTATGTATGTTCTTCTTACCTATCAAGTCACTTGGGATTTTGCCATTGCTAAACCTTCCAGTTGCTTTTCCACCCATGAAATCTCTCCCGTAAGGTGGGTAGTTACTCTTTGCGAGTGTAACTAAGTTGTTATTATTCCCTGGATCAACTATCGAGTCTCCGAACACAAGAACTGCGGGAACTTTAATATTCGGAGGTAAAGTAATAACAGGAATTGATTCGATCAGCTGAACTAGAGTGCAGATAGAAAATATAGTAAGAAAAATACTGTTTGTTAAAGAAAATGAAACCATCTTGTTTATAGTAGTATTGTGTGTGTTAAGCATATAAATAGAAACAGAACCAATGACCTAGAGAGAGTGGGAGACTCAGAGACCGTGAGATATATTGTAGAAAAATGATGAGAGTTATATAGGCGTCAATCAAAACTTAATGTTTGCACCTATCACACAAGTTGTATGGTTTCGAGTAATAAATGTTGCTCGATTTATTTTGAAAAGTAGAGTTTTTACAACATTTGGTAGTTGAAATACGAATGAATGGTAGGCGTATGCTTTGAATTTAGCAAATAAACAGTAACAGTACTAAACTTCTGTATTCCCGTAAAAAGATAAAATTTAGCCCAGCCCCAGGTGTTATTTATGCTCTGTTAAGTTCCGTTCTCAAATTTGGGATAGATTTACAGTAGAGTTTTGGTAAATTTTTCAGTGACAGATGAAACACACCTACGTGGGAGTATGTATATATGTGGTCTTGTTTCTAGTTTTGGAAGATGTGGCCCTGTAAATCATAGAGACAACAGAGAGGAAAATGAAATTTCAAAGAGTAAAATATTTCACAACTGAGCTAGACTCACTTCCCTGATCAAACAAACATGAGATTTCATTCCACATCTTTTGGAGGCCCCAAATAATTAAGATGGATCAGAAAAATAAGATAGGATCTCTTTGTTATTTGTGATTATATATGTCGGATTGGGTATTATTCTTATTTTAATTTTTCTTTATCAAAAGATTTCTAGTTTGATGGGTATATGATATTTGTATAATTTAGCATGACAAGTGGTTGACAAAGAATCAACCAACAAAATCGTACAACAACCGGGGGGCAACCCTAACTGCCACCAGACTCATCCTGTCCCGGTGTCACCTCTCCACCTGAAAAACTTAGCCATAATTCAAGGAGGTCCAGTTGATTAAGACCACCCACCATCTAACTGTGCATTTATGAGTATCTCTATTTCTTTTCTGTGGCAGCCAAGCATTGTCTTGCATAAATCTGTATACACACGTATGTGCTCGTGAGTTGAACACATATGTGTGTGCTCCACTTAGAGGTATCTAGCAAGGACAGCAACTTGAAATCATATGGTAGGGTACGTTATTAAAAACCCTACGGCCAAAATAGGGTAGTGAACCGTTTTGAATGACATGAGAACGACTATGACGAGACACTTTACAGGGAACCGACACCAAAATTAGGCTTTCTTGCAAAAGCCATATGTATGAGGATGCGTCAAAAAAAAAAAAAAAAAATTAAAAAAAAAAAAAAGTACGAGAAGGCACCATCCCACGACATGATTTAACATTCTTGACGCTAATTTTCTCATGTAGCAAAATAACGACTTTACAAACACTAATTATTTTCTCCACTGTCGATCAAACTTGAATATCTCATATGTATAATGTAACTTCAAGTCTGATCTTCATATTCTTGACTGAGAAGATCAGACTTGAAGGCGGACTGCTAATTATTTTCTCCATTATCGATCAGACTTGATGTTACTAAGAATATCATATGCATTAGGATCGACAAGATAATTTTGCATCACTTTAATAAGGTTTTGAAAGTTACACATAGATTTCAACAGACACCATTGTTGGAAGAGATGTATATTCGCTCTGAAAAGATGCCTGTTGGAGATGAAAAGTCATCTTCAACAGATGTTAAACTCTCTATAAATAGCGTCCTTGTTTTCCATTCAAAACATATCAAAACTCTCTCTGTTTTCTCTCTAACAATCATCATCAGAATCAAAACCTGTGTGTTCTTGGTTGGGTCAAGGTTGTACAAGCTTTGAATCCAACATTGTTGTAGGGCTTCAAGTATCCTGACGGCAATATTCATTGACCTATTTGTACTCGCCAATCTAATTGGGAAGGGTCTCATAATTATCGAAAAGAATCTATTATTAGAGCCTTGAACCCATAGACAACATTCTTTTCTTCACCTTGTTTTAGTGTCAATTTTCCAACAACTAGGGCTAGAGAAGATGGGAAACCGCTATGGCCCTTGGCTAAACAAAGGCGGAAACCTAATTTTAGACTAACTAATAGCCTGTGACACTAGATTTCCGCCTAATTAACCTTGACTGATGGAAACTTAGTTTTCGCCCAGTGTTTGATAGTTAATAGGAGTGCTATTTCTCCTTCTTTAATTTCCCACTTGTTCTTCAAAACACAATGTAGAGAACATTTTGCTCTTTTTAATTTTAAGTATAGTTACGGTGTTTCAGAACAAGATTTTTAAAGAGTTTGTTCTTTGATCAAATGTGATTTCATTGCAAGTTTCAGTTTCAAATTCCATCGTAAAAACAAAATAATAAAATAATTTTAATTAGATCAACTTAGATGTATGGCATCCGCTACATTAGAATTGCCATATAATAATAATAATTTAAATAATAAATAATATTTAAAAGCCAAGCAAACTAGTAATTAATACACCCATAATATAATTAAAAGTCATTTAACACATATATTTGTCTGCTAATAATAAGGAGGAAGGTTGTTTTGGTATAGGATGATTGTAATAAGTTGGTCCTTGAGGTTTTGTATACAGGTGTTATCCTTGGTTGGGGTTGTCTTCGTGCCTGTGTTAGCGCCTGTGCTTGTGTTTGGCTCTTCATCGCTTCTTTTTGTTTTGTTTTATAATAGGCTCTACCATCCGGAGTTAGGATTGAAAGATCCTTATCAATTATTTTCATATCTCTCGCCTATTGAGTTTCCAAGCTTGTTTTCTTTGTCAACTTAATTAGCATTTCTGATAAAAGTTGGTAGTTGCTTCTTTGTGATTCTGTAAGATACGCAATGAGTTTAGAGGATGCATCACTCATGATTGAATCTTGCGATGATGTAGTAGGTGGTGGGGTTTAATTTTCGGTTCTCTTTGATGCATACACTGGTAGTTGCTTCTTTCGGATGAAGTGAAAATATTAAGAGGATTTTCAAACAACGATCTAGGTTGTTAGTAGTTTGTGGAAGCGACTTGAGTTGCAATTGTTGTTACATTGATGTTGTCAAAAGAGTTTCGAAATAGGCTTCTGACTACAATTGTAGGATTACTGTTTGAAGATAAAATTGGGGTAAATGAATGAACTTGACTTGCAATTGGTGTTACATTATCTTTTTCCATGATATCATCTACAACTTGATCCTCATGAACAACTTGCTGCTCATCAACAACTTGACTATTGGTTACCATAACATTATCTTTTAGCAATCAAGTTCATAGTCGCGTAAGAAAGGTTTGTTGTTGATTTTGAAATATTCATTTCTCGCAAATAGAATCAATATGATGTAAAGAAAAACTAAATATAATTGTTATAACAAATATACAAAATTACCCAATTTTCATAATCCAAGTTTCTATTTATCAAATGAACCTCAACAAGACACTTAGTGAATCCATCAATTTCTCTCCTCATGATACTCATTCTACTTTGAATTCCAGTATCAATCAACTTATGGGGATTTTAACGACACAATTCTACAAATTTTTCTAAAACTACTGGCCAAAATCCTTTCATATTCAAATATTTTCCTTCTTTCTTTAACCTAACAAAATTAGTAACAAGATGCAAATCTTCTTCACTACTGCAATTCTTGTTTTTTTTTTTTTTTTTGTTGAACAACAGATATAGACGGAAAAGAAACTCATCTTGACTAGAGAATAGAGAGAACGAGAAGGAAAATCATGTTAAATAGATGATTTGTGGTGAATTGAAACGGGTGGTAAGAGGTGATCTTATTTGGAGAAGGGAAAAACTCAATTTTTTTGAAAATATAGTTGTTGGTTTTTTGACTTCGTCATCAAATGGCTAATAATATATATCCATTGGGATATAACAGATCTAATCTGTTGGAGGCAACCTACTTTTCACGGTGTTTTCTTTGTTGTGGTGTTTTCAGAATTTAACATCAATTGAAGAATATCAAATCAAATTCATTTAACAAAATCAAATTACTTTTTTTTTGACAATCAAACCAAATCAAATTACACTTAAAACATCATATTCGAATTTAAAACTACATTACCCAATGCGATATTGATCAACTTTAAAACCACAGTTTTAAAGAAATTAAAAATGCAATAACAACTCAACTACTGAATATAAAACTATATTTAAAATTGGATTATTTCATCATCATTTGAATCATTAACGTAGGTTATATTAAACCTCTTCAAAATACTCTTTTGCTTTCTTTTATAGTAACTTCTTTCTTCTGGGTTGACGTTACTGAGATTCCTATCGTTTATAGTTGTGTCTTCTTGTTCTTGTATTTTATGGATCCTTTGTTGGATATTTCTCAAAATGTCATGAAACTTGAAAAAGAGGGGTCTAACAACCACACCCAATATTTCGTTTAGGCAATCTGTATGGACTAACTCCAATATACTTCCAAGAGAATCAACTAGACAGTCAGACTCAATCGAGGAAAATACATCCAGGAGTTATATCTCTGTTTCTCAATGTAATCAGCAAATCAAACAGATAGAAATCCGCGAGATAGATTATTATGAGAAACAACTTGAACGGTACCAAAGACCAATGTTCAAGTGTTAATCAATTTATATCAACAACCAAAGGTTGGATTATCTAATTGATTGA
>JAJJMB010009426.1:1223651-1236351 GCA_023531105.1 Papaver atlanticum | reverse complement strand
AAATGAAACTAGTTATAGAGTTGTTCAATTGTTTATATTCTTATAGAAGTATACAAGACACGATTGAAGCAAAATCGATTTTGATTCACTCGAATCAATTCATGAACATTATAGCCACGGTTTGCAAAAGATTACATTCCTTATTATATAAATTTATTTGTTTACGAATAAACCGATTTTAAAACTTAACCCACTCAAGTATGCAAATGAGTACGCATACTTAGAGTTTCGGACTTGGTCTGTCCGCCAGTATGCGAACGGGTACGCATACTGTCGTTCACGACCAACTCAATTAAATTCCCGGACCTGAACTGTTACGCCAGTACGCATATGGGTATGCATACTAAGTTCCCGGACTTCAACTGTTAAACCAGTACGCATACAGGTATGCATACTATGGTTCCCGGACTTGGAATAACTTGCAACAGTTAGCATACAAGTACGCATACTGTGCTATATCCAATCAATGGTTTATTGTTATAAACTCCATTTTAATCATTGAAACATTCTTAGAAGACGAGAATAGTTGTCTCACACAAACTATTAGCTTCAAAGAAATTTTCAAGTGATCAATAGATCAATACGAAACATTCTGAGTCTACATCAAATGACTGTCTAACATAAATCATGTAAGATGTTACCAGGCGATTTTCACATGATCATCTTTTGACTTCCGTCATGAATAAAGATGAACCTGGTTAAAGCGAAAGCTTACTAACACATATTTCGAGAAATATGTAAGCGAGTTAAACTCAACTCAAAATATCAAATGTGTATAAAATGAAGTCTATATAGCTATACGACTTTTGTCTCAATAGGATATATAATAGAAATAAACTTATGAGTGATAGATGAGTTCAAGTCTCCACATACCTTTTGTTGATGAAGTTCCAAAAGCTCCCCTTAGTAGTTCTTCGTCTTCAATCGATGAACGACGTGAAGTATAAAGCTCAACTACACATTCTATCTTAATCAGAGACATAGCTATAAGTAGACTAGAAATCAATACTTATAGTTTTGACAACTAAACTTGACAAACAAGCTTGAGATAACAACACTTGCGAGTTCGACCGAGCAGTGCTCTAACAAAACTTAGATTCATTTCTTCTTGCTTCCTTTTGTAATTGGTTGTGTTGACGATATTCCATTAGTTTGTCACCTAGTGAATCGATTACATATTCATCAGTTTTTGTTGGACTACTTTCCCGGCGCCGATATTTTTCTTCTTGAATAATTCTCTTCTTAATATCCTATTAACAACTTAATTCTCTTTTATCTGTATTTTCCCTATATGCCACGCCATCTCTTTGTACTTCCAACGAATTCGACCATCTAGCTGTATTTTTATCTCATAAACCTCTTCATTTGGTTCAAATTTATTTTTGCTTAAGTTCGCCTTTAATGGAACGATGACTTCATAATCAAATCCGGGAAGACTGTTAATTTGAAGCTCTTAACAAGAATCATATTTAAAGGGCATTTGGAATTTGCTTTGATATTGCTCGCGGCCTTCTCGAGTTTGAAAATTGTGTATTATACAATAAGTTAATTAAATGAAAATTTAATTTAATTCAATAGCTTATCAAGTCATCGTGATAAGCACCGCTCTTCTTTTGGCGGTATATAAAGGTAAGAATTTTCATGTACTCCCTCACTTCTTTTTTAATTACGCCAAGTCTATTTTGTAATGGTTTAGTGTTTCCTTCATGTTATTTAGGATAAAGGTTCCATGAATTTTGTTCCCAAAAAAATTGCCATTGATTTCCCATGGAAATGTAAGCTTTCGTGTGATCAATATATTCATCGGTGATAAAACTCCTCACCATTTTGAACTAAAACGAGACAATTTGAAAATTGGAAAGAAAAAAAATCAATAAAAACTCAATTGATTAGGGTAAATTTTGTTAAAGAAGCCCGGTTTTATTTTATATAGAAAAACCATAACGACCAGTTTTCCCAAAAAATATTTATTGGAATCAACGGCTTATAAAATAGAGCCGTTGATGTCTATTAAATAGTTAAGATTGAGTGTGAGCAGGATGTAACATAGAAAACATCAACCAAGTATTGAAAATATAAACGGAAACATAATTCCCGCCGTAAAAATAGGTGGTAACCACATCTCCGCCACACGAGTCAAGCCTTAACTTACCAGCACTACAAATATTAATTGTGGTAAGTCATGACTTAGCTAACTACCACAATCTAGCAAATTTTGCTACCATAGTGGTTGCTCATTACTGGATTGTGGCAAATTTTGCTAACCAAGCAAACCATGGTGCTTGCTCTTAAAACAAGGGCTATAGGTTAAGTCTCCCAACTAAAATGAAACAGTTTATCAAATTAGATGTTATTATTGGTAAAGAATTTATTTTTTTACTTTTAAAATTATTTTAGAGGTTTTTTTATTATTATTATTTTGAAACTCTTGTTCACCTAGCTTCAAAGTATTTGTTGTTTTTGTTTAAAACTTCACTTAGTTCATCCCTATATCTCACAGTGAAATCTTCACTCTAACCACCTGGCATCTCTACCATTATGAAAGACTTGGAGTGTTGAAAGATTTTATCTCATAGCCCTTGATCTCAGGGCAAGCACTATGGTAGGGGATATCCCTTTCCTATCCCCTAAATGTAGGGAATGGATATGGGTCACAAGGCAACCTCATTATGGTGTGCTTTTACCCTTTCTCTACACTGCACGGAAACTGAGTTTTCGTGTAAATAGTGTCAAACGGAAACTGAGTAACCGATTTTTTTCCCCAAATTTTGTTTCCGTTAGGAATATATTTGCATAGGTAAAAAATGATATTTTAGAGTAAAAGAAAAGAGATATAATATGTAAAAAAGAGATGTAATAGGTAAAAAAAGAGTTTTAGTAAAAAAAAAATGAAAAAGGAAAGTTTTAGGGTAAAACTTAAAAAACCAGAAACGGATACTTAGTTTTCGTGTAAAAAGTCACGGATACTGAGTATCCATTTCAACTAAAAAAACGGAAACTGAGTATCCGTAAAGCAAAATTTTAAACGGAAACTGAGTTTTCGTGTCATTTTTCTTCCCTACAAGAGGGATCAAATGTGATCCACTTTGAAATGTAGGGAAGGGATATCCCTACTATGTAGGAATATGGAAGACCATAAGACTTAGTTTTTTAGATTTTCCCCCACTAATATGAGATAGGGAAGGGATAACTCCTCCATAGTGTTTGGCCTCATGACTTTGGATGCACTACTACCGGGCTACAAGCCAAGCAAAAACACCTTTGATTGATACGAGTTTTTTTTTTTTTTTTTTTTTTTTTTTTTTTGCATTAATTTTGATTATGTATGGCTCTGATTTTACTGTAATCACGGAATTCTAAACAATCTATCCACTGCAACAACTACGGGTAATGTTTAATTGCTCTCTGAAATTTTGTTACGTATGACCATTCATGTACGGTACATTCGATTAATTTTGTCTCAGTAAACCATCAGTACATGACACCGATGAAATAATATCAAAAATAGAAACAGCTATATGGAGTCATTTATGATATCAACGAGAAATGCCCGTATATACATGCATCGTACGACGGACGTACGGAAAATGTTGTTGAAAACTTACTTGGAGCAGTTTGTTGGAAGGTTTGAAAAACACCCGTTTATACCGAAGAAACGACCATTAAAACGGTCACACCCATATACTGTGGTCGTGAGGGTCCCCGAACTCCGTGCCTTTATGATGCCGATAAATAGGAAATAACGGCAGTTTTTTAGGACCGTTTTTCAGTTTTCACACACGTTAAAACCGTTTTTCTAAAATTAGTTTGAATGTTTTTTTCTTCTAAATAACATTTTAACGTGCGTTTTTTTAGAACTGTTTTCCCGTCATCATGCACGTTATAATCGTGTAAATAACTTTTTTACCATTTTTTTATTCGAATTTTGTTTTTATTTCTCTGGATTGAAAGCTTAACATTTCGAATTATATATTTTTTTAAATAATACAGGGAAAGTAAACTACATTATTAAAAACTTCAAATTTAAAAAACATAAGATTGTTAAACTAGTGTTCATCATTTAAAAAGCTACGCGAACCAACTACGACCACCACCTTTTTTTGATTTATTCAGGTATTTTTCATTTTCTCGGCGATTCCTTTCCTCATCGTAGTCATCGTCGTGGGGGTACTGACTATCTTCGTTCGCATAAGTATCATCATCATAATAGCCTTCATTACCGTCATCATAACCTCCTTCATTTTCATCATCATTGTTACCCACTTCATTATTGTTATCAATATTAGAATTATATCCTTCGTTCATATGTTGATCACCATGGTCAGAGTGATCGGAAGTGTAACGAGAATCATATATCGGATTCACATTCTCATAACTTTGTGTATTGTCTCTAAATGAAAGATTACCAAAGTCATAAACAAAGTCAGTCACCGGTAACCTTTCGTATGGGGTTTGAACTTCGGGATCATGCCAGTTGTATGGTAGAGGGACATGCTCTGGATTATTAACGGCTTCCTCTTCCAGCATATTTAACCATTGTTCTTCTTGAGGTAAAACTGGTGTTTCGTCTTCCCCCGCTATCCAGTCAAGCATATTGTCATCCCTCAGTAGACTGTGAACATCGTGAACATCAATGTTATGTCGCCTTGCTTTACCTTTAATTCTTTGTTGCTCCAACTTCAAATTGTACTGGACATGCACCAGATCATTTATTCTCGATGAAAGTAAACGATTGCGTAGTTTGGTGTGGATTCTTTCAAATACACTCCAAATCCTCTCTTATCCAGATGATGTATTTTTTTGACATAATATCTTTACTGCAATCTTCTGGAGGGATGGATACTCAGCAGCATAAGATAACCACCAATTTACAGGATCACCATGTTGAGCTGCAATAAGTGCTGATGGTGATGTAAATTGACCTTGCATCATTCGCATGCTTCCCGCCTACAAAGAAAAGTACAATTGTTACTAGCAATTCAAATTACTTAATTAAACATATTTAGAGATAGTATTAGAAATTTTGTACCTCTAGCATGCATTTTGCTTGTTCTTGTAGGCCACTAACCATTTTTTATATAACTTCGGTAAGACAAATTTGGGGTTCAGAAATTTCATTATTGATGAGATTGGTTGCTGGGTTAAAGATGTAATAAGGATTGAGAAAATACGCTGCAGCATGAAGAGGAGGACTCAACTGACTTTCCCATCGTTTCTTTATTACACCCACGATAGAAGCATTTTGATTTGATCCCAAACCTATTTGTATAGTTTCCACACATGTAGCAAGTGCATGGAACAAATAACCAATGATGGGTTTGTCTGAGTTCAAGAAACGAATCATTTTCAATAAAGGACCAACCATTATGCACGCATCTTTAACAAAGGGGAATTTTTCTGTATCTTCTAACATCAAGTCCAACACGTGTGCAGCACAAGGTACCCAGAAAAATGTGCCATATTCTGATGCCAATCTCTTACCTATTCAAACAAAAATAGAAAGAAGTTAATGATAAATATATTCCCAATATATATGTATAAAATAAAATGAAGTTATTCTTAGTTACCTGCAGCTTTGAATTGGGATCCTTGATCTGTTACTAATTGAACGATGTTTTTCGGACCTATATCATCTATAACGGGCTTGAACAAAGTAATTAAATACTCTGTCGTCAACTGATTATCTTCTATGTCGACACTTTTCAAAAACGTAATTCCACTACCACTGTAAACTAGAAAGTTTACAATCGTATGGTTGCATTTGTTTTTCCAACCATCAGACATGAGTGTACAACCATATTCTCTCCAATAATTTCGTTGGACAGACACCACATCTTTTTCAATCCTTTTTTTTCCTGAAGTTAATATGGGATTCGACAACTTATAAGATGATGGAACTCTATAGGATTGGCCGAAATTTGCAACTGCATTGAATGCCTCGTGGTACTGAGATGAGTTAGCCACATTGAAGGGAATATCATTAGCATAGAAAAAACGTCTAACCGAAGAATCGACCTTTTCCCGACATGCTTTACTTTTGCCAAATTTTGCCATCGAAGGTTGAGAATCCCTAGAAGTGTTGTATTGTCCTCCCATATCCACAGACATCCTAGGTGGTTGTGATGCCCGCATAGTATACCTGGGTAATCAATATATTCTTATAACAATAGGAAACTTTGTTGCATGCATATAGGAACATAGGCGAGCTAGATCTTTTGATCATGAAGAAAATTACTTTTTTGTTTTTATTTTTGTGCTTTTAACTTTTGACCCCTTTTGAGCATGAATACGAATTAGTTAGTGAGCATGAAGACAATTCATTAAAATGATTACACCCATATAAAGCCATAATTATTTAACCAAATTTAACTATAATAGTTATTGTTTAATATGTTTTAACTAACATGGACATTAACATCCTGCTAATTAAATTTCACAACTTTTAGCATGCATGTATAAAGTTATATTTAATCAGCATAAACACTAACATCATGCTAACTTATTTCATCATGTCATCATGCTAATTAATTAATTAATTTCATCATTGCGCCAAATAAAGTGTTAAACTTAAATCTCATGTATGAAATATTAATACAGTAGTTTGATCCTTTTTTTTGCATATATTTTATTGATTAATTAAATTCATATGTGTCTTGATTTTTTCTTCCTCTGATCTTGATTTGAACTTCTCTTATTTCCTTGAAATTCTATTATAAATTATGGCTACGTACATCCTAAATTACAATATATATATATATGTACAACATGGAGAAAATGACGAAAACATTACAAAAAAAAAGAAGACAACTACTAACAAAAAAGTTCATATAAGAAAGTACCTGTATAGTTCAAATTTATAGTTCAAACTTCAAAGATAACGTTCGACGTCGGCATCAATATCCGGTATCATGAAGAAAACAAATCAAATTTGCTTATAAATAAACTACATAGCTACAAACAATAAATTGATCGGTAAATACTTAATTTAAATGAAAATTCGAATAAAAATACTAAAATTACCTCTTAAACTTGTAATTGAAACTTGAAAGTTGAAACTTGGAAATTCCAAAACACCGAGGAGGGAAGAATTTCTCCGCGGAAGAAGCAGGGTTATATAGAATGTTTGTCTACTACGTCAATACACCTTCTTGTATTTTTAAAGGATGAACGTAAAGAAGAGAAAGGAAAAAAATAATAGTACAATCATGATTTTCTTTACTAAAAGAAGGAAAATGAAAAGAAAAAAGTAACCAACGGATGCGAAATATTGTTCGTTGCCTCCCCCAATTGCATCAACTTGAATTTTCAATGAACCAAGTCCACTTCTTTGTTAAAAGTTAAAACTTAAAATGAGATAAAAAACTATATATGCATCGTCATCCAGTGGCAGTGGGGGTACATGACTTGGGAGTCTTGGACATAATAATCATATCATTTGATCAGAAGTGGAATTTTAGTCGAATCTATTAATGGGTTAATTGACTCTACCCGACTGACCATGCACATGCCTAGTTTATTATGTATTTAAGCATTCAATGATTGAGTTTTAGAAATGAGTACCCTATTGAAGAGTTAAAAGTTAAAACCATGCCTACTTGTTGGCATTGATGAAAATTATGCCATCTAATAAAGGGGAAAGTCTACCTAGCTAGGTTATGGATTTTCTTAAATTGGATCGATGATTGTTTGATTCTTTCTTTGTATTACTTATGCATTCATTGCATAATTGCCGCCGAAATTTTTTTAGTGGTTGTAATTGACCGTCACGAATTTTTTCAAACTTTCGTGATTTGTATATTGAAAAGTCTTTTAAACACCTACGTAAGGAATAGAAACATGACTATCGAATTATATATATTTCTTATACTAATAATAATCAATTAAAATCGTAATTTTAGAAATATCCCATTTTTTAATGATATAAATCATCTATTAGTGAGACAAAATTTAAAAATGAATAGGTCATCTATTTAGGGACGGAGGGAGTATTAAAAAATGAAGGAAAAAAAATAGTCACAACGTTTTTTAGACACGTTATAACGTTTTCACGCACGTTATAACCGCTACATAGGAATTTCAGATCATAATTTTTTTTAATTTTCTATTTAACCGTTATAACGCCCGTTTTTATGAAAAAATGTACAAAAACGCGTTTTTTCTCTAAATAACGCGTTTTTTGCCCAAAACATGCTCACACCCGTCAAAACGCGTTATAACGGTCACGCCTAGTACTCGTGACCTGAGCTGTGACCCGTTTTTCAAACCTTGGTTCGTTGCAAAATATATGTGATGCACATCAATGCCAAAATTTTGCAAATTCATTATTATTTTTTAAAAATTTTGGAATTGGCAGATATCAAAATGAAGAAATTGTATACCCTAACACTAAACCAACCTTGCTCTAATGTTCAAGTGATCAGAACGAGTAGAGGCCACGGCTATAGGACTGCATGCAGTCACAGAGTCAACAAGAAAAAGCTAAAATTGGGTTGGTTGCGAAACAAAAAAACTATGCCAACTTAGCAAATAAAACGCCAGTACCTTTGCCCCTTTGCCCAAGCCTCTACTAGAGATATATATAACAGAAATGGGTTATATGGACAGAAACCCATCAAACCTGGTCGATATGGACAGGAAAAATATTGATCTGGGTCAAATGGACGAGAGACACATCATTCTAAAACAGACTACTATACCCTCCACCTACTCTTCATCTTCTTCCGTACAAAAAGGAAAAAGCTTCACTTTTATTTTGAAAACCTGGCTTCTTCTTCTCCACTATTCCCACCGCCGCCACCACCATCGACATCGTAATCTTCTTCCCCTCCATTATTGACACCACCAATAACATCTCCACTACCGCAAAACACCAACGCCACCATCAACAACATCAACTTTCTCCACCGCCATAACCTAAATCATCACCACCACCACCTTCTCTACCACCACCGTTGACAATCGTCGTGTTTCTCCAAAACCATCGTCAACAGCACCACCAATCCACAAAGAATTTTCTAATACCCTAATTTAATTGAAATTTTTCAAATTCATAAATTAAAAAATTAGGGTCTTGTGTGAATTGAAATATACATGCTCAAATCGGTAAGTTTCCAACCCTAATTATCATTTTGATTATATCTGAATTTTTCATCTTGGTATACACTTTGATATTTGTTTCCTAGTTGCCACTAGATAAGCCTAGTTTTATCATGTGCTGCCACTAGATGAAATTGGTTTCATTATGTGTTATCACTGGATGAAATTGGTTTTATTATGTGTTATCACTGGATGAAATTGGTTTCATCATGTGTTGCCACTGGATGAGCCTAGTTTTATCATGTGCTGCCACTAGATGAAATTGGTTTCATCATGTGTTATCACTAGATGAAATTGGTTTTACTATGTGTTGTTACTGGATGAAATTGGTTTCATCATGTGTTGCCAATGGATGAGCCTAGTTTTATCATGTGTTATCACTGAATGAAATTGGTTTTACTACGTGTTATCACCGGATGAAATTGGTTTCATCATGTGTTGCCACTGAATGAGCCTAGTCTTATTCAGGTTTCATCATGTGTTAAATTTGTTGTTGTAGTTCATTTATGAAATATAAACTAAATCAAGACTTGTTTTTTTAGTCTTGACTTTGAAAATATATGTTTTTGCAGCCCTGATTCAATATGGTATTATCTATCATCATCTAATTCGGGATGAGTTATCGGAGGAGAAGAAAAAATATATATTTGAGGATAAAAAATCACGTTCTTCTTTGAATCGAAGGTCTCGGTAACATTTAAAGAAGATAATGGCATATTGGTCCATTCCAGTTAATTAAGAAACAAAATTCTAGGTGGATATTTGAACAGTATCTTTTTGATTCCTATCCATATAAACGGTATCAAAACTTACCAGTCTGTTTCACCCAGGTACTAGTGCATTTTTTTGTGAGAGAAAGATAGGGTCATCATTTGGGATTGAATCCGCAAATTTGAACCGGACCATCTGTTTTTCAGCGGGCGGTTTTCTGGTGTGTAAACTAATGTATTGGGTGCGGGTGTGGAATAAAATATCCAGTGGACATGGATATCCATATTCGCAAAGTTAATAGTTTTTTTTTTTGGTATGTACTCAATCTGTCCCAGGGTTTAGGTATTTTCGCACATATTACGAAAGATGAGGAGAGACTAAATGTTTCCCAAATATACCCTTAATATCAATTATTAAAATATTTAAATCTCCGAAATTTTTGTTCATTGTTTCTAGTGTTTGATATCAATGCAGGGACAAATCAGGAAAAAAATGGAGAAAAATATGAAAACCTTCTTCTATATTTGACTACAATAAACCTTAAACCTTCAACTAAACTTGGACGGAGGGAGTATTAGTTTTTTTTTTTTTTTTTTTTTTTTTGAAGCATAGTATTAGCTTAGTTGATGTAGCAGTATTATATTAGATTAAAAAAAATATTTTATTATTATTTTTTTAATTATTAGATAAAGAGTATTACATTAACTAGTTGGAAGCCTAACAAGCTAAGCTCCAACAACATACTACTACATTAATTGAACAGGTTGCTGTGCTAGCCTACCAGCGAGCCTCATGGGTAACCTAGCCAAGGGAGCCGAAGCGGATGGGGGTTGAGATTGTGTCACAAGGAGGCCAAACTAACTCTACCTTCCATGTTAATTTCTGCAATATTACGTCTTTGGGGGCTCGAACCCGGGACCTCCTGGTACGCATGCAACTTGGGGAACGTGGATGACCAGCTGAGCTAAGTTCCCATTTTTTTTAGAAATGTTATTATTAAATAAAATTGATGGGTTTCCTTACAAGTATTTTGTGGGAGACGAATATTTGTTCGGTAAGTACAGGAAATTTTAGTAAACGACGTATGGATTGGGTTAATATTAAAATTCATGATAATGAGAATGGGTCTTAGGTCATTTTTATTAGTTTTGTCTTATACATTTTAAAAATTAATTACAGAAAATTGCAAGTTTACTAGCAAAGTCTGGAACTATTTCTTTGATAGCCTAGGCTTAAATTGGGTTTTTCCAGAATTTGCTAAAGCAACAATCTGGAATTGGAGAATTGCGAAACCAAAAACAAAAAAAAACACAGAAGATTTAGTTTCTTTTACCTTTCGCAGTTTGATAGATTATTAGACAAGAACGGAATAACAGGTGTTTTGCGAATAAATTTAGGAACAGTTCGCAACTCATCATCGCAGTTAAGTGCACTATGTTCAATTGGTTATTTCATCCTAAGACTTTTGATGGTTACGTCCCCTCTTTAAATTTTAATTTGTAATTGGGATGCTTTTATAAACTGTCCTTGACAGACTTTTGTTTTACTCTTCTTTGAGTTGATGTACTTTTGTCACCTTGACCAACACTCTTTTTAATATATTTTGCCCTTTTCGGTCAGAAAAATAATAATATTAATTACAGAAAAAATCCATTGCATGTTGGATTGAAGACGGATTAGATTTGTGCCCGTGCTACGCACTGGGCATTTATTTTCTTTTAACTTGGTGTGCACGGGGCTTTGCCCCGCCTCATGACGATGTTTTTTTTATTCGGTGTGCATGCATATAAGCATTATGTTCAAAGGATGTGCTGTGAACCAAAATACTTTTATGGAAAATAACTTTTACAAAAATAATATCTAAATGTCGAGCTGTCCATTGGCTCCCAAATCCATGACCAATGCGGCCTTCTGCTATTATACCTGTGTAACCAAATTACAAATACCTAATTCCATTAGCCTCGTTAACCATAATGAAACCACTAAATGAGCAATTCACTTTTATAATAGTCAAAATACCAACTCAATAAGCCTCTTATTCCAAAGGCTATCCCTACGACTATTATATCTAATAAGACTGTTTAAAACTGGTTCTTCAAAGTAAAAACACTTTCCTAAAACTGATAGTCTTAATTTTTCATTAGTACTAAAAACCTAATAAGTAAACAACAGAAATCGATAAATTAAAGGTACCTTGATTTATTACAACCACACCGAAATAACCCTCCCCGGGTCGCATAAATTATTTGTTAGAGAATTTCCAATTACCCTTTAGTTAGTGATAAAGAAATCCCCGTCTCCAACGCCACAGTTCGATTATCATCAAGGTATTTATTAAAACAGTATAAATGCATCTTATTTTCATGATACATTAAAAGTATACATTGGCCAAGAAAAAAGCCCCTACAAATACAACATAAATATGCATTAATGCAAGGATCATTACTGTTTGTGCACGGACTGAAACTGAAGTTTCTTTAGGTGACAGTATGGTAGGAATGAAGTTGTTGACATACACTATCTCTATGACCGGTCCGGCAAGTAAGCACAATGATTGTGCGTTACAGTGTTACAGGCCAAGTCAGTGTTCAGCCATAACGGCGCAATGCAAAGCAATAATAGCGCAATGCAAAGCCATAATGGCGCTATACTGTATAGACCGTCAAGCACTAAGATAGTGGCACCCTACAGTGATAGACGCATTTATGTGTCTATTTTCATCTCTATTGTGTATATTGTTAGTACCCATTTTTGTACTAATTTTGGTATTTTATCCCTTTGTAGGTGTTTTTGGAGAAATGGGCTTTTGCGGCGAAATTGGCTCGAAAAGTTGTTAAAGGCACCTAGGAGGACATTTGCTATTCGGACTCTCATTTTGGATAAGGGGTAACCC
>JAJJMB010009426.1:1123046-1223641 GCA_023531105.1 Papaver atlanticum | reverse complement strand
AACTTTATTTAATTGTTGAGTTTAATTTGAGTCTAGAAAATCCTTCATAAGTCTTAGAGTTCGAATCATTTTTACTACAATTACAAATTACATCAGGCTAGTGAAGCGCAAAGGTGGCGCTACACTGTAAAGACATTTGGCTAAGTAATGAAGCTATTGGCCGACACAATGAGGCTTCATTGAGGGATTGGCAAGACATGGCCAAAGTTGACAGATGCAACATGCGATGTTGGCATTAAGGCATATCCTTGGAATTGAGTTGGCCCAAAATGAAGGATGATGCAAGAAGGTAGAATAGGCCAAGAGTTGGTCTATGACATTAGTTTAAGGCTGGCCAAAGCTTGAATAGTGCAAACAAGCTAGTAATGCAAGAGTTGCATTGCTATTGTCAAGCAAAATTGGCTAAGTAAAGCATATGATGCCATGAGTAACTAGAATGAGTTTAAGGAATTGGCATTGATGATTGAAGCACAAGGATGGTCCGTGCATTATCTTAGAGTAAGAAGTTGGCGGGGCCAATATGACTGAGCAAAGGGATCGAGGCTAAATTTAGTAAAGCGCAACAGTTGTGCAATACAGCACAAGAGATGATTAGGAGTTGGTTACGGGCTTCACAAGCATGCCAATGACGCGAGACAAGGTAGAACGGTTATAGAAGGAGTTTATAACCATGTGGGAGTGTTCATAACCCCCAAGAACAGGTGTGGCATCAATTGGCTATACAACACAAAAGTTGGCAGTTGAAAAGCAAGCTGGCGGTTAGGAAAACTACCTTATGGGACACGTGGTTGTTCCATGCGTGTGTAAGTGTTGTGCACAGTTTTGGCTTGTAAATCTGCTATATAAATAGTCCCAAGGAGTGGGGAAATCAGTAGGCTTACATAGGAGAGTGTTGTATACATGTAGTCTCATACTTGAGAGAATAAGGCATCACCAAGAGGGTGATGGCCTGTTTAGTCCATTCGTTGGACAGAAGTTTGTAATCTTCCTTTGATACAATAAAATGGGTTAATTGTGTCATGTATTTGTGCTTATGGTTTTGCTGATTTTGTGTGAGAATTGTCTAAGTACATGGCAGAACCTCTTATGCTTATGGGGGCATGAAGAGTTATAAAGAAAGAAGAAAGACTTCCGTTGTGCAAAGCCTTTAGAGTGAAGGCAGATGCATACTTTGATGCAAGTATGCACGGCTGAGTACTTGTGGGTGAAATTGATTCACTGAACCACAGAGTATTGTCGGTCATGTCCCATGAAAATTTTAGGCGATTAAATGGGAGTGTGACAATCTCCACCATGAATCAAGCACAATTTTTTTTTACCTGAGTAAACTATGGAGTCTCAAGATCCAAGCAATCCTAGTTGTTTCTTTGTGAAACTCTTTGATTTGATTTTGATTAAAAGTTATCATGATTTGGATAGCTATTATTTTTGTATAATTTTTTTAGATTAAATTCGGTAATTTATGTAGACTATGGATACCCCCGTTTCCTGTCTATCCAAAAAAAAAAAAAAAAAAAAAAAAAAAAAACATGTTTCATGTTTCCTTAAAAAGGCGATTTCCACTTTGTTTCCTAATTACACACGTTTCTTTTTTTTCCTTTTTTCCCTGATTTTCCATATGTGATATTGGTTTAATGGAAGTATTGTCCACCTGATACGGTGTTACTAACGTACAGTTAAGTATTTAGTGTAAACACGATGTAACGAAATTATTTAGGTTAGAACTATGAGGAAAGTGTTGTCCACCTACCTTTTTGTCGACGGCGTTACTAACAAAAGGTTAAATACTTGATGTAAATAAAGTGTATCCCAATTTTTAATATTTCAACCAATAGAGTTATGCCAAGTGTCCTCACCATAACTTCTACATTAGAAAAGGTCTATTTCGGTCAATAGGAAGTGAGAGTTTCATGAACGTGAGAGCTTATTTTGTCGAGGCCTTTAAGGGGAAGATATGTAGACGAGGTGAAAAGCGAACCAATCCAGCCCATACTCACCCATAGAGAAAGTTGAAAAAGTCCAGGACCATGTATTTTTATTTTATTTTGACAAACCAGGCCCATATTTGATGCAAAAATAAAGCCACGAGGTTGACGTGTTCGTGCAATGTTGTCGCTAAGGTTGACTAAACTAGTCAAGTACCAAAAAGAAAACTATAGGTACAAAAAAGGAAACTAACCTTTTCGAGATGTCGATCATTCGTTTATTTATTTTGATTATCTATCATTCGGTGACTATCTGTTTATTTATTTTGATTATCTCTCACTCGTTGACAATCCATGTCGATATTTATTCAATTTCAGAAAATTTGCTGCAAAGTAAGGTCCAAGTGCGCTAAGAGTACTAATACACGGGGATTAAAACTCAGGTGTGTTATAGTTGAATCACCATTTACGGCCTTTGTAAAGCCCGGAAGAATAAAATTTTCAGTGGTGCACCACAATGTACTTTTATCGGCATTGCCAACTAATTTAATCATGTGATAAAAGATCTTTATCTTAGATACACAAGAACAAGAAAATATGAATCTGCTTCTACAATCAATTTTTCTTTGGAGTAATACATAAGAAAAGTGATATCAGCTCTGTGTGTGAAGAGACTCTCTTTTTCATCTTGGGTACTATGTTGGCCTAAGGCTACTTATCAGCACATGGTGCCACTGTTACAGAAGAATTCGTTGAGGTATTTCTTGAGGATAGGGCCGAAAAGTAATTGGTAGGCTCTCTCTGTGGGGTGGTAACTGTCCCAAAATACATATTTGGAGGGATCGTCACAAGTAAATGGGTTTAAGTCATTACATAGAATCACTGACTCTATCAATCCTGTCCCGCAACATCCTTTGGATGCCTCCTCGAAACCTAGATTTAAAAATTCCGAAAGTCATCAAAACATTGTTTATGATAGGGAAAATGCGCAACAAGGAAAACTAGGCACAAAAGACAGAGTTTATGTACCATAATGGCGAGGACGGTTGATAACGTCTTGGAGAGGATTGTAGATATCAACATACACAGCCCTACCATGTTCAAACTTATTTGCATTGAGGTTGTCAATGGATGAAGACAGCTTTGAGTTGAACATCTGAGCAGCTTGGTTATAACTCTTCGCACAATGTCTCTCTTTCCCTCCTCCTAATGTTCTTTGTGATGGAACGCATCCTATTGGCGGTGCACTGAAAACTGCAAACCTCCTCGCTCCCATATCGTACAGTTCCTACGAGACCGATAAACTCTTTGATCAGTTTCGATGTTATACAATTTGCTTTGGTTTGTCAACTTTTTCAATTGTAAAATCTGGACTACTTTAGGTAGGGTACTAATACTACGTACATTACACATATCTGCATGTTCGGGATAACTTCTGTACTTAATTGTATTGGGTAGAAAGGGTTGGGTAACTAAATTAAACTAAATGAAAACAAGTGGGAAAAAATGATCAAAATACCTGAAGGATATTGGTGGCTCCTTGAACCATAAGATCAGTATAGGCAGGGACATCATAATCGGATCTTAATTGTGAAGTAAAATACGTATTAGCAAGGTCATCACTTCCTGCGACAACTAGGTACACACTCTCCGATATGACACTCTTAGTTTTCTCTTCACCTTCAACAGCTTTAATTTTAGCTAGGTATTCTTTAAATAACTCCATTTGTCTCGCCAGCCCAATAACCGACTTGTAAAACAAACGCAACAATTATTAGTATGATCAGATCGGAGATCAAGATATAGTGCAAAATGAAAAAATTATAGTTGCACAAAAAAATACGTGTGCGTGTATATACCACTATTTTAGCTGTAAGGGGATCATATCCTGCACCACCGGACGCGAAGCTTACACCAGTAAGGAGATCATTTGGTCCCAGTGACGGGTCAAGATATGCTGGTAAAACATCCTTAATTCCAAATGCTTTAACTGTAAAATGAAATTATTGAAGTAATGACGTCTAAATTACGCTTACAAATTCAAAACCACAAATGTGGCATGATGCATCATTGTCAACTTAATGTTGGTAGATTTGCATTTATAAATTCTATAGATAGATCAACTCTATAATCTATATATTTTCAGCAACAAAAATACATACTTAAAAAATAAACCAGATATCTCAAGCAAAAATCAATTTACATACAACCAATGTACCGAAAACAGAATAACACTTTACTGATATAGTCCAAGGATACTTGTGCTGTTGTACATATTAATTACCACCATATCTATACCTTCAAAAGGCTAAGAGGCCCGGTGTTTAATCTTGTAACCACATAATTGGCTGCAGTTTGCTCATGCATGATGCATCTATACAAAACAATTTAATCGAACTAAGAAATATAACTAAAAATTATCTTCTTTGTTACTAAAATTGTTGCAAAATGACAAAGTCAGTTGAAACTTGAAACCTATCTAGGAGTTAGATTTTGGCCAAATAGAAAGTGTTCCTTACTATTCATGAGGTCTGCTACTAACAAAAAGCTAACTTCACACTCTGTCTATTACCATATCACTGTATCAAGTATTCAAAGACTTATTAAATGTAGAAAGTGTTGGGCATAAAGTATGTTTTTTTGTTTAAAAAAAAAAAAAAAAAAGAGCATAAATATTGTCTGCAACAAAATTTTCCTTTGAAAGGTATATATAATACATATTTAGAACTGTATGCATGAAATCAAGTTAGTGCTTCAGTAGGAACGAAATCATAACATAGATGCACATACGCTAAGAAAGAATCTATGGAAAGCGAGAAATGAATATAGTTTTATTCATGCATAGATGAATCCTATTAGTATTATTGTGTGATCATTTTACCTATCAAGTCACTTGGGATTAAGCCATTGCTAAACCTTCCAGTTGCTTTTCCACCCATAAAATCTCTTCCATAAGGTGAGTAATTAGCCTTAACAACTGAAAGTATGTGATTGTTATTCCCTGGATCAACGATGGAGTCCCCGAAAACAAGAACAGCGGGAACTCTAACATTATGTGGTAACTTAATGGCAGTTATTTGGACTAACTGAACAAGAATGCAACAAAGAAAAATACTACAGCAAATTATATTTGCTGATGATGAAAAAGAAGCCATCTTGTTTGTAAACAAAAACTGCACAGTCACTCTGTAGTAATGTTAATAGAGAGATTGATCGAAGTTATATAGGCATGTAAATTGTTGATGTACGTACCTCTCATTCTAATTGCAGAGTTATTGCTAAGAATTTAATTTTGTTCAAATTAGTGGTTGGGAATTGTATTTATTAAATTTAATTGATTATAAACAGCTATGATCTAATTATCTTGGGTTCAATGGGTTTGCATATAGCTAGAAGAAGTCTTTTCTTGTTCAATGAACCAAACTCTTTACGTAAATTTGTATATACTTGTGGAGCATGCATTATAAAGCACAGTTTGGCTAACTTTGCCTATGTAAGTGGGGGTTCAGATTTGTCCTCATAAGAGATAAATCTAGGGATGTAATCGTTTGTCATAAGTGATGGTTGTGATTGGGCTTAGAAATGCATCTAACAGATAAAATTTATCATGTCATTTTCCATAGTTCTTCATAATAAATACCCTATTAATTTGCCATGACAATATTTTATTTAATGTCAAATTAAAAATGATAATATATAAATTATTCTACTAATGACGATAATAAATATATTTTTATTAGCTAATACTTAGGATTAGTTTGGTATTGATGCGAGCTTTACAAAAGTGTTTTTCCGATGTACGTTACTGTGCCGAGCTAGGTAAAAAAAGTAATTGAATGGTTGCCGATGTACGTTACTGTGCTGAGCTCTGTAAAAAAAAAAACAATTGAATGGTTGCAAATTATAAACTAAAGCTAGAACTATTTAAAAAAGCGACCAAAATGTGTCTTGGAAAATATCAGGTTCAGCTATAGTTAGTGAGAAAATGACAAAAATAAACATATCTCTCAAAATTACTTATTCTATTTCATCGTGCTTAAAATAAGTAAATTTTTCTACTACTAGAGCACATATATGAAATATAAAACTTACTATTAGTATTATTACTATAAAGTATTATTTTTCTTAACCACTTTTTAAAATCAATAATTGCTTAATATTTATTGTTGATAAATTAAAATATATTTCAGTGATACGGTATATATAACATAAAATGTAGTTTGAAAATAAAAAATAATTATCTTTGAAGAATAAAATATAACGAATAAAAATTGGTGATATATAGATTCAAAAATTATTTTTGTCAGTTATAAAAAAAGATGGGATAGAATTGGAAAATAAAATATGAAATTAGGGTGAACTATAACCACTACAAGAAAAACAGCTAATAACAACACAGGAAAACCGTTGTCGAACTGGTATGACAACGGTTTTCATGACGTTGTCTACCTGCGTGTTGTGAAAAGACTTGTCATTTCAACAACGGTTTTTCTCCATTGTCGTTCATGACATGATAACAACAATTATTTTGCATTACAACAACCGTTGTGATATGTATCCTCAACAATATTTTAAAAACGTTGTGGAAGTATTTTCAGATTTTAAAAAAAAAATAGCTGAAAAATAATTCATAAAACAAAATAACAAAGCAAGGAAATTTTATAAATTTGATTTCCTCAAAATGTATTTACTTTTTTACATTAAATCTATAATACAAAGAACATAAAATGTAATTTCATTAATTCTTTGCATTGGGCCTCAACACTGGTCTTATATGTGTTCTATGGTGATCTTTGGAAGTGAAAAACAGTGTCTCCCTGCACAGAACTATAAGAAAATACAGAATGATCAAGTAACCATCCTTCTGCAAGAGGGTGTACTCTTGCTCAATCCCATACCTGTTAATTCAATAACGCAAATCAGATCAAATAATACTCATCAAAACAACTCCATATTCGAAGCATTTGATAAAAAAATCTTCTGAGCTTTAAAGAAAATATCACTAGAGGTTGAAAATGGAATTAGAATCAATACCATGAAACTTCTTTCTCAACCATAGGAATGCTGAAATCTTTGCAGCAGTGCATTGAGATCGATTCTCCTTGTGGAGTGTAAACATTACATAACCTGAACAATTCATCACAAAAGACATAAAAAGCAAAACTAGAAAGACAAATTTGTCGCCAAAAATAAATTTTCAGATTGTGTTAACCTGAACTTAAATAAACTAGGGATCCGAAAAGGAATTTGCTGATACCATTATGGCCCTGCCTGCAATTCAAAAAATCTGCATCTTAATAATCTTACCATGAATAAACTGAAGAGCAGCATTTGACACTATAACTACAACTCTCAATTTTTCCTACGAAATGCAAGAAATATATTAGTTAAGAGAAGTCCCAAGTAACAAGCTTATCTTCAACTGACTTAATCACTGCCTCTCATAATTTATTTTCATTGCGAAGGAATCACATAATAAATTACAATAAGTTCATAATCTCATACCAAATTAGTGTTATGATTCAAAAAATCTAACTAATCAAGACTACCTGAGATATATCCATGAATTTTCTAACATTAGTTGATACAATTAACATAACCATTTCATTAAAACATCATCTCATATATTTTGGAGCCAAAATTGAGATCTGTGGATATCAGAACTTGAATAAATTAACCAATTAGCAAATAAAAAGACGAAAGAAATATACATATGACCACACTAGATACTAATCATCACGATTTTCACTTAGCTTCCGTATCAAAAAGCTTTACATAGCAAAGACCAGCAAGGATGGAAGAATTGGCTAGTATATCCCCACTTGTAGATGCCATAACAGGATCAACCACTAGAGCTTCCTTCATAGTATGCAACAGAAATTAACCAGATATGTAATTAAATAAAATAATATGAACAAAAGCAGTCATGAATGAGAAAGTAAGCATCTCTAACACCTTAGAAGATTTCAAGTAAATGTGCCCTAATATTAGTAGACACGAATTTCCAGTCACAACTTACCACATCAACCTGCATGTTCGTCAGTACAGACCTCAATTGTTCCCCAACGAACTCCTCTGGCACAAGGTTAACTCCCTGTCCATAAAAACTTTCATTAAGAAAATTAATAGCTGCATCATCAAACTAAATATAAGTCAGAAAGACCCCTTAAAAATACCGCCCCATCAAATCCAAAATGAACCATCAGTGGTTTAATGGTAATAAGTAAGTAAGACATTCACATAAATTCACAAGAGGCAACATCATATAAATCTCGGAGGTTCGCTACATTTCATACATTTGAACAATTGGCATCATTTTGACTCCGGTTCATCGTATTGTAATGTATAAGCTACAACTTTTATCTATCCTTCAAACAATTCTACAAATTATTGTAATCATATTCAAAAATGATTCTAATTATAAAAAGGCGACTGAAATTGCATACTTAAACCCCAATTGTGTTTCGAGCAGTAACCGCAGTCATCATAGTAGAACAATAAACACCACGAGCTCCACAAGTTTTAAGGTCCGCTTGAATTCCAGCACCACCTCCAGAATCTGAATAAGCAACACTTAACACATGCGGAATTTTATGTTTAGAACTTTTTTCTTCGACCGAGACTAAATTACTTGACATTGCTACTGCTACTCGACTACTAGCTGATACCGATACATAACGAATCTACGAATTCTTCAATTTTCAGATAAAAAAATCCAATCTTTACTAATTAAAAATGAAGAGATAGAGCGCAAAAGAGTGAACCTTGGAATAGAAGGGATGAGAAAGTGTACAAGAAAAAGCCATGAATGAATTATAAACAAATCTTAAAGAACTGATTCCGAAAATGAAGATGTACATTACATCTAGCTAATAGCATTTAAACTTCAATGGTTGGAAATTCAAAATGATAAACGAAAACCCATTAACAAAGGCGGTCAAGCCTACAAAATTGCAAAAATACCTTTCGATTCATGTAACCGTAAAATTTCAGAACTTCAAAACATACTTATATATAACTAAATCCCAACTTAATGTAAAGCAGTAAAACCCGATCTCATACAAAGACAACTAAAAAAAAAACAAATCAAAAGAGATTAATTTCTACTGTGAAATCAAAAAGGAAATCATGAAAAAATTAACTGAAAACCCCTAACTTTACATGCTGATCTTGATGAAGGCAGAGAGGATCCACTTGATCTACTTATATCATCCATTGACTCGATCTCTCGAATACCCACAAAAAAGAAATCGCAAGAAAGATAAAGGATAAACCCTAGATTTCATTTTTCCTTTTTACAGAGAAGAAAGTGAAAAATTGTTGTCCGAGAAAACTAAGGAGATGGAGGTAGAGGTGGAGATGAGGATGAGAAACATTATTTGTCTGAGACAAACTAAGATGGATGAAGAAAAAAAATCTCGTCTAAGGGAGGAGGAGAAAAAGAGAGGAAGAGACGGAGAGACCAAGAGAGGCAGAAGTTAAGAGGATATGATTAGGTTTTTGTTTCAGGGGATCTTGTGCTTGCAAATCTCAGGGAAATTCCGAAAGAAATTAACGGCTCTCATGAGTGGCGCCTGCTTTTCGCACGTGTGTCTTTTATGTGATAACTATTGGCAGGAGGCCATAGCATTCAACAATGGTTTTAAATTGGAAATGTTGTAGAAAACCCATTAATCCACAACGTTAGGCGGAACATTGTGATACGTCTGTTGTAAATGGGCATTTTTCTTGTAGTGAACATTCGCTTCTGAAGCTTTTAAAAGCTCCTTCTCCCCCACTTTTAAAATTGATAGATTTTGGAAGTGTTTTCCATAAAAAACACTTTATGAAATCTTTACCATACAGTAGGATGAACAAATATTGCTATAAATATGTTTTCAAAGTACTTTTTGTTTTTGAAAGAAAAAAAAAAGTACCAAACTTAGTTAGATTGGCTAACAATTATATAAGTGGACCATAGTGACGTTGGCAAGTATTGGTGCCCAATGAGTAATTTCGCATCGTCTCACGTATTTCTTGATAAATTATTTAACGTTATTTTTTATTCCATGATGATGGATAACAGAGTTTATTGTTAGTAGAGCGTATTGTTATTAGGTTAAGTACTTAAAGATTTGACTTACTAACTAATCATGGATTTATTATTTTTATGCAACGAATAACCTCACATTTGGAAGCGTAATGTTTTAGAATGTAATGGCCTGACCCTCTACCGATAATGTCCTCACTTAGCCACCACGGTCATCTGACAGTATGGGGTTTTCAATGGTCACCGCTGCGGTCATCCAGCAGCAGCTTCTCAAGAGGTCACCCATCCCAGGATTACTCAATACCGAGCATGCTTAACTATAGAGATTTTTCGCCAATTATGCTGAAAAGGTCCCGGTGTTAGGAAAGGACAAACCATTACCTATATTCCATTTGAGGAATCCTACCTGCCGAGTCGGAGTACTATAATACCACCAACTTAATTTGGAGCCGTCCTCGACTCCGGAATATGTTCAATCCTAGACTTTGGCATTTTTTTATCACTCATGAGACCCTTTCCCGACACAATCCTTCAAGCATACTCTTTCACCCTCAACAAGTAACCCGTGGTTGACTCTAATACCATTTGTAACGAACTAATCCTCCGCCAATATTGTCCCCACTTAGTCACTGCTGTGACTCATAACGGCACGTACGGGTATGAGTTTTATTTAGTTATGCATTTTCCGACATATGAGTATTAAATATAATATTCATTAATATCAAGTTTACCCTTCTTATCATTACAAAAGTAAAGGAAAACCCGATAGATATTTTATTCTTCACTCCACAAATACTTTCTTGCATTTTTCGCCTTGCCATTCTCCCATACTATGCCTCTCCTTTCTCGAGTTGTATCCTCAAGCCAGCCATGAAATTGTATCAGAATTAATTTTTACATACTTTGTCCCCCCAAAAAATATTATTTGATATGTTTTTTAGTTTACAAAGATATCTTATCGGTCCTTTGAAATGGTATTACCTTTCTGCATCTTCCTTATTTCAGTGAACGATGTTAGGATCTTCATGGACCATAGGAACCTACTATGGGCCCGACCACATAGCACCGGTGATGTCCCTACTTGACCTCCTTGGGATAAGAGGTGTGTGGTTTTAATATAAAAGTCCTTGGTGCTACGTAAGGAGATGCCCAAGCGTACAAAATTTAGGCTTATGGCGTAATATCTCTTTGTTGGACTTCACATCGAGAAGACGAAGGTTAGCGACTCATGCTACGAATCTTCCTGGGATAAGTGGGGCTCGAAACGTTGAAAAAGTAAGTACCAAGTTCAGGATATCTACTTTATTAACGACATGAAGCGGAGGTTTTTTTGTCAGATGTGTTTGATTTCTAATAGATATAGGTAGTTTGGTGAGATTTGCTTTGGAGTTTAAAGTTAATGTTTGATTTAGATACCTAATTTTCATCGTTAACCTGTTAGGAGACTAAACAAGAACAAGAGAGGAACACAACTTGGTAATTTCAATTATTGCTTAATATTGTATCACGGCTTAAGCTCAAGTAGTACTTAATTTCAGTACGAGCTATAGTCTTTCTTATTATTTTGGTTATGGTACTGTTTACACAAATCCAAGATATATGTTGACGACGAACTGTAACCAAATTGTAACTTCAGCTCTACATAATTCCAAGTCGTCTGGCCACAGAATTTACTTCTTATGTGATGGTTTACCTTAAAATTACTTCACTTCAGGTTTAGGGCAATAGAATTCGATAACTTTATGTAAAACACGGGAATATACATAAAATTCGATTACGCCAAACCAAAAATGTATGGTCACAGGGCGGGGCGAAGCCCCGCGCACAACAAATTAAAAATGCATCGCTACGGGGTGGGGCAAAGCCCTGCAAACACGAAGTTGAAAGAAAAAAATTGCCCAGTGCGTAGCACGGGCACAAAATCTAGTTATGTATTTCAGACATATGCCAACAATCGTAACGGTACTTTCCACCAATTGTTAGGATCTTCACGGACCATCGGACACTATTCAGGGCCCGACCACATAACCCCGAACCCCACTTGACCACATTGTAATAAGAGGTGTGGCTTTTTTAACTAAAAGCCCTCGGTGCTATGTATGGAGATTCCCAAGCTTATTAAGATCCACATGTATTCCTTTTTATTCCATGAGGGAGTATCCCTAGCTATACATATGTGGTTTATCGCACCACATACTTCAACAACCGAGCGGAACCAAAACATTAAACCATGTAAGCTGTAAAAAAAATTAAAACACTTGAACTCATTCGTCTGAAAAATAATTGTGTAGATATTAACAGTGCATTGTTCCTTGTTGCTTTTTTCCCCTTTAAGAATAGTCTGAAAAGAATAAAACTCAGAATTGACTCAACAATACATATCATTTTGTATGTTCTTACTATTTCAATGATATAATGAAAAGTTAATTCATTCACTTAAGCTATTATATTTTATAATGTTAAGTCATTTCCGATAGCAACAATTTTACTCACATACGATGTAGTTCTACTTTTTCGAAATTCCAGATATATTATGTACGTAATTTAATTTGGCAGGAAGAGTTCACCGAATGGAATATAGGTAATGGCTTGTCCTTTAGTAACATTGTGGCCTTTTCAACATAGTTGGATACACAGTTGGTAAAAAGCACTGCATTTATCCGTTCTATGGCGAGAGTAATCTAGGGATGGGCTACCTCCCAAAAAACTGTTGATGGATGACCGCATCAATGTCAGTTGAAAATTCCACACTGCCAGCTAGTAAGTGCCGAAAAACGAAATGGTACTTCCGACATAACTAAATAAAAATTATGCCCGTGCCGGCTAGTAGGTACTAGGGTTTAGCCCGTGCAATAATGGCACGGGCGTCATATAAATTACGTATAATTATGTTAAATTATAATCATGCTGGACTTTGAAATAGAAGTCCGAAAAACACAGCATTTTATATACATATATGATCACTTTTTAAATACCAATCGATTGTCAAATTATAATATGTAATTTGAATAATCTTATAAGTTTCTCTCTAAGTGCTTTTGTCAAGATGAAACCAATATGCTATTTCCACTAAAGTCTAAACAAATAGAAAGGAAAAATTGGTACTTGACAAAATCTCACATTTCTAGACAAAAAAGTTCTAAATAGATTGAAACCCTGGCGACCTGCGATAGCCAAATTTTCATAATCTGGTGAACAACAAAATACAGACACCCTAAATTTCAACCATGAGATTATTGGAATCAATTAGGCCATCTTTGAAAACATATACTTCAGTTAAATATACAAAAAACTAAATTCAAGAAAATGATAGAAACCCAAAAATTCATACATGAAGCAATAAGAAAGGGTTTTCTCAAATATTGTTACCTCGAAGTAGTTTGATTGGTCGAAGATGTACTTTTGGGGAAGAAGATTGAGAAAATATGAAAAGAAGATTGAGGGAAGTATATTCTTGGATTTAAGTTTTTTTCTCTCCGCAATCTATCTCCCCTTCCCAATTTTATTTCTGATTTTAATTTGCTCCAAGGTGGGGAATTAGAGTTCTCAAATCCACTCATCCTAACTAGAACGTAGAAGTGGTTGTGGATGTCACCCGGTTTAGGGCTCAAGTGGAGTCAGACTCAAGGTGGAGCAAGCAAGGCCCAAAGTTGAACTGGCGCTCAAGGTGGAGTTAATGTCTCACCCATTAACTCAGATGGAGCAGGGTTCTAGATCGGAAAGGAAATGCTCAAGGTTGAAATGGCGCTCAAGGTGGAGTTAGTGTCTCACACATTAACTCTCAAGTGGAGCAGGGTTCTAGGTGGGCAAGGAAATGCTCAAGGTGGGGTTAGTGTTTGCATTCTCATTAACTCAAGGTGGAGTAGGATTCGAGGGCGCATAGTGACAATAATCATGATCGATGGATAGCATATACAGATGGTAATCATATGGTGGAGTCTGATTGGACTGGTGAAGTGGTTTAATCTTGCCAAGGTGGAGATTGTTGGAGTATGTGGCGCGATAAACCACATATGGATAGTCCCACATGGAAGAAAGAGGAGCACATGTGGAGCTTAATAAGCTTGGGCATCTCCTTACGTAGCACCGAAGCCTTTTAGATTAAAACCACATATCTCTTATCCCAAGGTGGGCAAGTAGGGACAGCATCGCTGCTGTTTAGTCGGGCCCATAGTAGGTTCCTATGGTCCACAAAGATCCTAACATCCTTCACTAAAATAAGGAAGATGCGGAAAGGTAATACCATTTCAAAGGATATCTTTGTACACTAAAAAACATATCAAATAATTTTTTTTGGGGGGGACAAAATATATAAAACTTAATTCCGATATCATGACTGGTATGAGGATACAACTCAAGAAAGAAGAGGCATAGTATGGGAGAATGTCAAGGCGGAAAATGCTAGAAAGGATTTGTGGAGTGAAGAATAAAAATATCTATCGAGTTTTCCATTACTTTTGTAATGATAAGAAAGGTAAACTTGATATTAGTAAATATCATATGTTGGAAAATGCATAATTAAATAAAATTTATTCTCGTGCCGTTACGGCACGGGTTAAGCCCTAATGTATATATATATATATATAGAAGTACTCTACCACCATTTACATTTTTCTCTTGTTAATTCGGAGACGGTAGTGTGCGTAATCATGAAAGTATCAACGTTAGGGCTGCTTAATTTGCGGCCTATATAGATAAATGATTATGCCATCACCAGTAGCAAATGCGTTCATTCAAATGGTCAAGTATTAGATTACCACTGAGACAGTCTGACTCGTTAATAGTGCTTTCCTACCATAAAGATAGCCTAGTAGTAGTAAATACTACCCCGTTTTAGGAAAACTTATATTTTCATTTTTGCCCAGAAATATGTCAAATTAAAAAATTGAAAGTATCATTTTTCATGTAACGGAGGGAATATGACATTTGCCAGCTGAGCTTTCCCAAACCAAACATGAGATGTGCAACGGAAGCTAGAAACCTTCAGGGTCGCTCGACGTGTTCGGAGGCCCCAAGTCGGGTTTTATATTTTTCTTCTTCCAATAGAAGATCTCTAATTTGGTGGGCATATGAGTGCAACAACAGGAAGGCAACCTAAATGCCGCCAGACACATCTTGTCAGGGTGTCACCTTTCTCCACCGGTAAAACTTTATCAAGGTGGTCCATTAAGGACCAGCCTCCATTTAACGGCGTATTTATGAATATCTTTATTCTTCTCTGATTTCTTGTTTGTTATGTCTTATATAAATCAGTATCGTTGTATGCCTACACGTATTTGCGATTTCATTTTGTGCTCCTCAGTTGAACACATATAGGCTCAATTTGAAGGTGTTCAACAAAGATTGCAACTTAAAGAGTCGTATGGTAGGGTAATGCTGGGTACGTTATTAAGAACCTTGTTGAATAATATGAGAACGACTATGACGGAGACGCATACTTTAAAGTTTTAATAGAGGGAACCAACACCTGGCTAATGGCTTCTACGCAAAGGGCAAATGCATGAAGAGGCTCCATCGACATGCTATAAAGTATAAACCTAAAAAGGTGTCTGCCCAGGTCTCAACGGGTAAAATATAAGTCGGTGTGGAATTGATGCCTTAAACAAATACTCCCTCCGTCCCAAATTAGATGAGTTAGTTGGTTTTAAATTTTGTCCCGTAATGGATGAGCTATTTCACTAATCAAGGGGGATTTCTTAAATTACAATTTTAATTGATTATTGTTACCATAACTAATGTGTATAATTTAATAGCCATGTTTATATTCGTTACGTAAGTGTTTTAAAATGCTTTTCAACTGTATATAAAGTTTACGAAAAACCGTGGTGTAGTTTAAGAGATAAATCATTTCTAAGTTTTACTAGTTATTATCCATAAGGGCATAATTATAAAAAACACTTAAACATATTCCCCTTTCCTCCTTGCCTTAAGAATTGTGCAAACTACAACTAGCTCGTCTAATTAGGGACGGACGGAGTATTTGACACGGGCCTTTATACCTTTCCTTCAATTTTCTCCTTCCTAACCAGCCATCACAAACTCCACTTTCATCTTGCTATAAGATAAGATGCACCTCGATACAATAATTGATTAGATTAGGTTCTCATTTTCATCTTGTCTTAAAATTAGATGCACCTGGGTAATTGGTCACATTTGGTTAAAAATTATTTTTGATCTAGGTCCAAAATCAGATGCACCTGGGTGCTTAATTGGTTACATTTGGTTTGAGCTTGGTTACATCTTATGCACCAGCGTACATAAATACTTAGTTGTTTATTTATTGTAGGAAGCAAAGCAGGACGAGTACTGCTAAATTAATTACAATGAAATGGTTAAGATCTAGGGGTATTCGGTGGCCTATTTCGCTGGCCCTGTTACTTGAAATGTTGCGAAATCTATTTTACATTGGGAAATTGCTATACGCTTCGCATCTCCCTAACTCTAGCCTCTCTCTTTCATTTTACAGTGCCTTTTATTCGCTAAAGTTCAATTCTTGTCCAATTTTAGTAAGTAAGTTTGGAGGGATCTTTATCTTGGATACACAAGAATACGAATAGTGTTGTAGTACAGTAGTAGTATAGCAGTATTCAATTAAGCACACAAACAAACTTATGAAATAAATTAAATTGGGAACGCATCTTCCAATTTTTGAGACAGGGATTTGTTTTCTGAACAACTGGATTTTTTTGAGTTACACAGTGAGCAGTATGGACCATCTGATATTGGTCAGCTGGGGTAAAATGTTGGCTTACGGATGCTTATCAGCATGTGGTGCCACTACCACAAAAGAACTCGTTGAAGTATTTCTTGATGATAGGGCCGAAAAGTGATTGGTAGGCTCTCTCCGTAGGGTGGTAACTGTCCCAAAATACATATTTGGAGGGATCATCACAAGTAAATGGGTTTAAGTCATTACACAGAACCACTGTTTCTATCTTTCCTGTTCCACAACATCCTTTTGACGCTTCCTCGAAACCTAAATTTAACAATTCGGAAAGTCATCAACACATTGCTTATAAATACGTAATGCAACAAGGAAAAGTTGGAATAAAAGACGGTGTGTACGTACCATAATGTCTAGGGCGGTTGATAACATCTTGGAGAGGATTGTAGATATCAACATACACAGCCCTACCTTGTACAAATTTATTAGCATTAAGGTTGTGAAGTGATGAAGACAGCTTTGAGTTGAACATCTGAGCAGCTTGGTTATAAGTCTCCGCACAATTTCTCTCTTTCCCTCCTCCTAATGTTCTCTGTGATGGAACGCATCCTATTGGTGGTGCGCTGAACACCGCAAACCTCCTCGCTCCCATATCGTACAGTTCCTACGAAACCGATAAACTCTTTCAGTTTCAATGTTACGGAATTTGCTTTTGTTTGTCAACTTTTTCAATTGTAAAATCTGGACTACTTTAGGTAGGGTACTAGTACTACGTACATTACACATATCTGTATGTTCAGGATAACTTGTGTACTTTGTTGTATTGGGTAGAAAGGGTTGGGTAACTAAATTAAACTAAATGAAAACAAGTGGGAAAAAATGATCAAAATACCTGAAGGATATTGGTGGCTCCTTGGACCATAAGATCAGTATAGGCAGGGACATCATAATTGGATCTTAATTGTGAAGTAAAATACGTATTAGCAAGGTCATCACTTCCTGCAACAATTAGGTACACACTCTCCGATATGATACTCTTAGTTTTCTCTTCTCCTCCAATGGCTGTGACTTTAGCTAGGTATTCTTTGAATAACTCCATTTGTTTCGCCAGCCCCAAAACCGACTAATAAAACAAATGAAAACAACTTTTAGTATGGTGATTAAACACCATAACAAATTGCAAAAGAAAAATTACAGTTGTATACAGCAAGCTGCGTATGCATATACCACTATTTTAGCGGTAAGGGGATCATATCCTGCACCACCGGATGCGAAGCTTACGCCAGTGAGGAGATCATTTGGTCCCAAGGACGGGTCGAGATAAGCTGGTAAAAGATCCTTAATTCCCAATGCTTTAACTGTAATTTGAAAATTATTTGAGTAGATTGAAAATTATGCTTATGAATTCAAAACCACACACGAGGCATGATACGTCATTGTCCAACTTAATGTTGGTAGATTTGTACTCAGAATAGTACGATCAACAAGAATACGAAATTAGATGGATACTTGTACAAGTTACATACCCTACACCTAAAAGGATAAGGGCAAGTTTTGAATCTTTGTCATTACTTAATTAGCTGCAGTTTGGCCCATGCACCTATACACAATATCTTAGATTCTAAGGTACTACTATCTAGTTGTGATTCTTTTTCTTTAATGTTACAGTATTTGAAAGGAAAACCCTACTTCTAGTCAGATTGACCTGGAGACATCTTTTTCTCTTACCAAAATTGTTGCAATAGCATTCATGCTACTGAGAACCCCCAGCTAGGAGTTATATTTTGGCCAAAAAAACAGAACATGTTAACTTGTGCCTCTAGTTAAAAGGTTAACTTCCCAGAGCTGAGCACATGAGCAAATGTAGAAATTACCACATCAACGTATATGGAACATTCAATGACTTGATAAAACTAGAAACAATTTTGATCATGAACAAAATATCATCTGCAAGGTGTGTGCAGAACATATATGAAACTATAACCATGGGATGGAGTACTTACTTTTGTAGGAAAGAAATCATACCATTAAAACATGCATGCTGAGTATATGTGAATATATATAAGAATAAGAAAAGAATCCATGAAAAGTGAAAATGGGTATTGGGATGGTCATACATGAATGAAATTTTATTAATAGTATGATTTTGTGTGAAGTTTAATTACCTAACAAGTCACTTGGGATTAAGCCGTTGCTAAACCTTCCGGATGGTGTTCCACCCATAAAATCTCTTCCATAAGGTGGAAAATTAGCCTTAACCAACGAAACTAAGTGATTGTTATTCCCTGGATCAACAATGGAGTCCCCGAAAACAAGAACAGCAGGAACTCTAACATTAGGTGGTAACTTAATGGCAGTTATTTGGACTACCTGAACAAGAATGCAACAAAGGAATATTCTACAGAAAATTATATTTGCTGAACAAGAAGAAGAAGAAGAAGCCATCTTGTTTGTAGGTTAAAACTGCACAGTGATTCTGTAGTAATGTTATAGAGAGCGGTGAAAACAATATATAGAGAGATAAAGATCTCTAATGAAAGTGGGAGTAGAAGAGATTGATTAAAGTTATATAGGTGTACATTGTTCTGGGGAAATAGGTGCAAATTGTTGATATGCACCTCTCATTCTAACTCCAGTGTTATTGCTAATAATTTAGTTAGTTGAAAATTAGTGGTTGGTATAAGGATTTATTATATTCAATTGATTATAAACAGCTACGTTCTAATAATCTTGGATTGCATGCATTATAGATAGATTTCCTTAACTTTTCTTCTTCACTGAACCAAAATTTTAAGTACTTGCATACTCTATCCCAGTGGATGGTATATACGTGTATGGCATGCATTACAGCATCATTAACATTTTTCTTTTATTGATATGGAGACGTATACACATAATCATGGGAAGCATCTGCATTAAGGCTGCTGGTTGCTGCATCTATGGGTTGGGTTGCATATATAGACTATGCCATCATTAGCGCATGTTTCTTTCACGTTGCCTCATTAAAATGGTTGTCTTATTTAGGATTAAAGCTAGTCACTATTTGAAATTGTGCATACTGACGTTGCTTGTGCATTGAACAAAATATCTTCGGCTAAGATTTATGGGTTCAATAATTCATTAGAAATAATGGACCTCAACCTTTAGGTTAAATCAATCAAGTTAGGGTACGTTTCAAAATTCAATTACACCACGAGATTGACAACGATAAAATTACACATTCGTACGAAAGTAACATTTTCTTAAAATTTTGTTATTTATTGTTTTCATCAAAGCTCTATCGGGGTCGGGACAACTGAGCAAAAAAGAAGTTTGTTCGGGACACTGTATATCTTGCCTCATCTGTTTAGCTTTAATTACTTACTCACTAGTCAGTACCAAACTATTTACATGCAGTTCCATAAATAATACCACAACAACAAACAACGTACGTAAAAAATGTTGTTGGATTTATTAATTGATATGCATCACCAATACCTTACAGAAATCAGAAAATGTAAATTTTGGTTTAGGCCTTTTGTGAGACTCATATTTGTAGGTTCCACGAGAGATATAATAGCTTAATTCGTCTAATACCCACTACGTGCCATTGTTCTTAGGCACTTCCTAAAAGAGCTTTCGCAACTAAATGCGACAGGGGAGGATATGAATTCCACTCCATTAATGATTGAAAAAGGAAGACTATGAATTATTGTATTTTCGAGAATGATGAGATTGTTAGCTGTGAAAAGAGCGTTTAAGAGTCGGGGGAACATGGCTTTCCTACTAATGGCATTATTTTACAACTAACAAACACTATCACAAATTTAAGAGATCGATTAATGGAATTGGTTGAGGAGTTCAGAACATAGCTCTTTATGATTTTGATTTTGATTTTAAATAATTAAAGACATGCATATGATGCTGATGCCTGATGGAGCGGGCTACCAAGTATACCGACAGTGGAATCATTTAGTAATCACCAACTACAATAGCTGAAAATTACTTGTCGGAGTTGTCATGCGTCAATATCAACATATCGTCTCGTTTCGTTTCTTCTATTGCTCATAACTGAGCTTTAACTTCCTGAGGCTGACATTTGGTTTTCAGCAACCATTTTACACCACATTTTCTGTTTCACTATTCCCGTACATTTCTTGGTTACCACTTTTATCAAAAGGAAAACTGATGTATATTTAAAAAGATTTTTTTTTTTTTTTTAAAGAATTGCTTGAATCTTATTTATTGCAATAAACACGTACCCCTTTGCCACCACGCCCACCGGTACTACTCTACAGTCTACTACTGGTGGTTTAAGGCTCTGCTGTGATTCCCCACAGCAACAGTAAAACCAAAAAGGGCATTAAACAAAAATGTCTATCTCATAATATGTTAATTACAAAAGTGTCATTGTTTAAAACAGAATTAGAAAAATGTCCTTCATCTAGTGTTTTCCGTCCAAATGGTGTTAACTTGCCGTTTCTGGTCCCACCAAAAAAACATTAAATAAACCAGGTTAATTACCGATTTATCCCTACCAAAATATAAACTCAGCTTAATCTGAAATCTAAACTCGTTTTGATATCGAGGATGATCTTACGTCAATAAGAAGGACACGTGTAATAAATCCCGAGAATGATCTAACAGCTAATAGATGGCACACGTATGATCGTACGGCAGAGAGTATTGATATATATAGAAAACGATGAAACCCTAAAATCACTTTCCCTCGCTTCTGCCTCTCTCTTCTCTTCTTCCCTTTCTACGTCTCTTCAAGGTCTCTGTTGATGAAGAACTGATCATGTGTAATTGACGTTAGTGAAGATGGGTGGTGATGAAAGTGATTCGTGCAATGGAAGGTAAGAAACTGTTATTGTTGTTTTGATTCTCGGAAAGATGATGTATTTTTGGGGTTTATGTTTATCTCGAGAACTACTTCTGTAGTTTTAGGGTTTATGTTTATCTCTCGATCTGTTCCTGTAGTTTTAGGGTTTATGTTTTGCTCGATTAAATGAGTATCGATTTTCAGTTAAAATGATGAAGTATTGTTTTTCTTTTTTATTTTCGAAACCCTAACATTGAAAAATTAGGGGTTTTCTACCTTTGTATGATATGTTGGTTTCTAGTAGTCAAGCGGTATGATGAAATGATACATACGAGTTCTACCAAGTTTTATGTATATATGGCTATCATATTTTCCCTAGTTGAGTTCTTTGAGATCATAAATTACCTTCACATATGAGTATTATCAAACATCTCGTGATGGTGAAGAAGGCTATATGTTGTGGTAGTGATTATTTTACATCTTCTATCATGAGTTCTTTGAGATCATATATATATATATATATATATTGTTGGTGGACGTAATTGTGTTGCTGCTACTAGATGATGGTGGTGGTCTTTTAATGATTAACATGTATTATTTATTTTTCCTTGCATCTCTAATGTGTTGCTTCGACAGATACGAAAAGAGTATTATCTGGTATGCTTGTGAACTTAGTTGTCTGTGTAAGACTATTGTTAACCGGTGGACTTCCTAAATTTATCACTATAGGAAACAGCTGGTGCAAAATGGAAAGCAAGTAATGATGATGGGGGATGATACTTTGGTGGAGTTGTTTCCTGATCAATTTGGAAATCTTACTCTAACCCTTCCTTTAATGTTAAAGACCTTCATACGGTATGTCGACTATATTCTGTCTGTTTCTTTAGCTTTATCTGTCCTAAACTGCTACAAAACACATTTTCCTTTCAATTTTAAAGAAAGATATTTTGGGTTCATATGCATTAATCTGTTCTGGTGCTTCTCTCTAGGCAGACGATGGTTGTGTTCATCTTTTGATTCCTTATCTATACGAGGAAGATTGGACTGTTGCTGCTACATACATCCACATAGTCATTGCTACTACTCATGTTTAATGTGTGCATAATCCATCACCCATTACAGGGGGGAAATGAGTTGGAGACCAAGCGTCATGTTGAATGTGTGCATAATCCACCACCCATTACAGGGGGGAAATGAGTTGGAGACCAAGTGTTCTGAAGATGTGAACCTATGTTTTGCAGAGATTGGATTTTATGCTTTGCAGAGATAGGAAATGGCTGATTCAGTGCCTTCATACCGGAGGGAGCATTAACGGTCATAGTTTTTATCAGTATAAATTCTGCCACATGGCTGGTGTCCACGTGTAATATATCAAGACATGTGTTTGTCCACATGTAAAAGTGGACACGGCCCCTGGTTTAGGGCGACTATGTAAAGTTAAATGTTGAGGGCAAGTTTGTCACGTATTGGGTGTAATTATAAGTGACGTGGCACTGTTTTTGGCTTTTGTAAAAGTCGGATGGAAAAACTAACCAGGAGGATATATTAGTGAATCTGTTTAAAAGAGTGACATATTAGTAATTATAATTATAAAGAGGGATATATAGACAAAAAAACCCAACTAAAAAAGCAAGAGCTTTTTTCCTTTTTTATGTAAGACACCCATGTACCTCCTCCGTGCACTATTTATTCTGTAGCGGTCCTCCCCCATGTTTGTCCTTTAGTTACGCAAAGGCAAATTCTTGGTTGTTAGCCATGTTAGTCTAGATTTCTTTTTGGTGTTTTTTAACATGTCTGGTGGCCTTACTTCGTACACTTCAAAATTGAACCTTTGCATGTGGGCGAAGTTCACCCAAACAAAGAAATTTCACCTCTTACAGGAGGCTAACAGTGATAAGTTTCAATTTAGCCAGGGCAGGTGGAACAAGACGCACTGGGCATAGTCAGGACTAGAGTTGGCAAACGGGCGGGCCGGGGCTGGCTTGTTAAGGGTTATACGGGTACGGGTTAACACGGGCCGAAGCTTGCGGGCCGTTATTCTTCACAGGTCGTTATTTCATCAACCCGCACCCGTAGCGGGTAAAGCCTGCGGGCTTACGGGTTTGCTGGTTTCTGGTGAGTCAACTCGCCAAAAACCGATTTTGACAGAGTTTCCTCTGTTTTCTGGGTCATTTCCGGCCAAAACAATCAATTGTAAATTTTATTCGATTCAATTCAATCAACAGATTCAACACGAATGAAACCTTAATATCAAAATTCAAAAACTTAACAATAATGTGTAAATGATATCCCCCAAAACAATCAATTTATAAATACACATTATCTATCTTAATCTCAGTATAAATTCTTCTTCTCACTTTTGAAATGTAAATTGCCATTGAAGAGGCCTTTTCTTATAACTGAAACATACCAAATCTAAATTTCATAAATCAGTAAGACTGAACTACAAAAAGAATGTAAATGAAACCCTAGGCTCAAAATTTTGAAATACCAATTAGCTAAAAAAAGTATTCGAAAATCAAATCACAATTACAAAATCGTTCAGACATATCATATAACAATAATACTAACAAACCTTGCACAAACTCTATCAAAATTAAGGACCACTGCTGAATCAAATTCATCGTTTCATGGCAACCACAGTAAATCTTCCCCCGCTGATTGTACACCCAAAAGCACCAGCTACAACACGATTAACAATCACTTGATTGATTTCAGTATGATGACAAAAAAAAAACCCAGCAAAATTCAGAAAACAAGGAGAAAAGATGAAGTGGTTCACGAAATTGAAACTAGTATGAACACTACTAACAAATTGGCCGCTAAACCCATCCTCTAATTCCTCGATTCATAATCAATTTTACAGTAATTAGTTATGAATTCAAAGAACCCTAAATTACACCCTCTGAATTCGCTTTTTCTTTGCGTCTGAATCATATCCTTGAGTTACACCACCACTGTTAATCACTCCTTAATCTTTTCATGCTTCTCTCGATCTCAAATCTATGATTTCACTTCATAGCATGGTTCACAGAATCGCAACAGACGAAGAGCAGGGAAGGAGGAGAAGAACAAAGAGAAAGAGGAAGAAGAAGAGAGTGAGGGCTAGGGTTTTTCTTTCTTTTTCGATTTTATTTGTTGGAGTTGGACACTTGGACTAAATTTGAGGGTCTCAGAGGACACGCGGCGAATGGAGAGGTGGAACTGCGGGTATACGGGTTTAACCCGCGGGTTTACGGTCCGGTCCGGGTTTACCCATTTTTCTACGGGCCAACATTTCCACAATCCTAACCCGGCTTGTTTGGACACCAGCCAAGCCGGGCGCGGGTTTTTACGGGCCGGTCCGGGCTAACCCGCGGGTTTTCGGCTTGTTTGCCAGCTCTAGTCAGGACGATGGAAACTTTGATAATGGAGTAAAATAGAAGGGAATCTTCTAACCGCTTGATAACCATTAGTGTTTCATTTTGTTATGTGTATATAGCACTAATGGAAACTCTTTGATATTGCTTTTGATCAAAAATGTTTTTCTAAATGAGAGAAAATGAAAAACTTGCCACACACATATATATATATAGAAGATGGAGCCTTTGCCTTCCCTTCTATTTTTCCCTCCTATTTTTGCCTTGATGATAATAACCTTTTGTCTTCCTTTTAACTAGAATATACATGATCCCTTGGGTACTTTTGTCGTTTAGACATTTATTTATTTTTTAGTAATTGGTCCATGTTCCATTAGAAATAATATTTAGAGAGGAATACATATCGGGTCGTTCGATGGATGGAGTAGTAATGCGTATAAATTTTGGTTTTTAAATTAAAAAAAAATTGGTATGAAACTATGAATTTTGCCACCTAATAAGAAGAATCTAGAAATACATATTTGGTCGTTGGATAGAGACATAGAGCAGTAATTCACATAAGTACATTTTTTTCTCAATGTTAAAGTGAAATAAAATATTTTTTTCTTAATTAATGTTGCAATTAAACCAATGCTTACTTTTATTAATTAGCCATTCAAAATCTACTTCATTAACGTCTCTGACTAATCCGCAAGTGTGAACCGATATCTATTTGTTGACGTCTCTGACTAATTGAATGCAAGTGTAAACCAGGTTTACTTATTGACGTCTCTGATTAATCGAAATTTACCTGGGTACATTAATTATATACCCCTAGTTTTCAGACCCAACAAATATACCCTTATTCAACGATAAATATACCCATATCATTTAATAACCTTATCCATTTAAAATTAGATTACCTTAATAGCCTCATCCTTAAAATATTTTTCTATATTTCAAAATAAAACAAATTTCTTTCTCTAACAATTCACCACCACCACCACTACCACCTTTCCACCACCACTAGCACCACAACAGATCCACCACCACCACCAACATTCAACTACCATTCCACCACCACCACCACCACTCCACCACCGATCCACTGCCACCGTTAGTTCCCAAAACCGCCGCCACCGCCACCGCCACCAAGATTTGGTATCAACAACCGAAGTTGATCCCAAAAATAAAAATACGGTGTCAACAACAGAAGTTGATCCCAAAAAAAAAAAAATTATATATATATATATGGTGTCAAAAACTGAAGTTGATCCCCAGAATTAAAAATTCAAAAAATATTCAGATTATGTACGGTGTCAACAACCAGAGTTGATCCCAAAAATATGGTGTCAACAACCGAAGATGATCCCAAAAATTCAGAAAATGTCCAGATTACGTACGGTGTCAACAATTAGAATTGATCCCAAAAATATGGGATCAACAACCAAAGTTGACCCCAAAATTTAGTGTCAACAACCAAAGTTGATTCCAAAATTAAAATTTTAGAAAATGTTTAGATTATATATAGTGTCAACAACCAAAGTTGTACCAAAAATAAAAATTCAGAAAATTTTCAAATTATGTATGGTGTCAACAACCAAAGTTGATCCCAAAATATGGTGTCAACAACCAAAGTTGATCCCAAAATCTAGTGTCAACAACAAAAGTTGATCCCAAAAAATTGTTATACTAAAATTAGTGAACCTGACGTGAATCGAACACGGATCTTCTGACGTGGAGTCAGCCGTGCTACCATTACACTACAGATTCGACTTAATATGCACCGAAGAATACAAGTATGTTAATCGACTTATATTACCTACTAAAAACATGACTTAAATCGCAATAGATAGTCGACAGAGTCCAACATGAAATCATTTCTATCTTAATTAGCTAATTACGTGTCTATATATGTTTATGCACTAAAAAAAATTCTCTTATTGGAAACAATGATAAACAACTAAAACATATGATAACAATTATAAATTCAAACAAAAGCCTAGTAAAAATCTACTGACCGCATTTGGCACAGCCTAAATCGCCCATCAATGCCTCTAAGATTATGTTTGCCTAGACCAGGATTGTAGCTTACTACAAGATCAGAAGTATCACCATCCATCTTTCAACCATCAACTCCAAGGGACATAGCAGCATGTTTCTAAGCATCACCATCCATATTACAAAAATGAGCAAAGAGAACCTAATATTAAAATTAAGTTAGAGATGTTCATATATTTGTCGACGATTAAGTTAGAGTCGACATACGCACCATCACCTATATTGTTGTAAACAACAATAATCACAGTAAACATCTCTCTTGGGATACATAAACATGACAAAATGATCGATGAAATGTTCAAATATCCATTAAAACGGTGACATTAAATCTGATTAAAAAAGAGAAAACGCATAGAAAATCTAATAACACAACAAGATGGAAATACACATCAAAATTAACCTACACGTAATCCTATACAACCAAACAGTTTAAAAGAAGCAAAACAAGGTCCGTATATACAAACAAGAATAACCATTTTAAGGACTCGTACATGGTCCCTATAAAAAACATACATGGCTTGATTCAGCATTTACGCCCACAATTCTTAGCAAGCTCTATTGACATCAAAACATATTGATCGAGCTCATACAAACCATATTACTACAAATCACCACCACCATCCTCTCCACTGTACCACACTACTGAAAAACACCTCCGCCTCCTCCTCCATGCTCATATGCCTAGCAAGTAGTCACATAAAAAGCAAATACTAATAAAACCTACTAATTTGCAATTTGCAAATTCCAGTGAGAAGCTACCAATTCTAAATAACATTGGAATGTCCCAGCAGCAATACCACAAACTGCCTACTTTGAGACTTCAATATATACTAGAATTTATTATTCGAGCTTAGTACTTACCGGCTGAGCAACCATCATTAAGCTCAACAGTAGCACCAAAAAGGTGATTTCATTAATTCCACTGTTATCAACAGAAACACCGCCTCCAGAAGTACCAGTACCCGCACCACCACCACCACATGCATAACATGGAATTAAAATAGCTAACACACAATTATTAACCCCTAAATTTTTGAAAATCGAAAGTATATTAAATTCATAAAGATTTGACGGGTACTATAGATTCATATCCACCGTTTACAAATATGAAATTCATTTTAAAATCATATGAAATTGATAAACACAATTGAAACACAGATAATGAACCCCAATTTTGTTGATGAAAGTGGTTTCCTAAATTTTCCCGTCATCTTTTACTCAGAACAGTAAGAATCATCAAAACATAACAGATCGAAAGATTAAATGTGAATCAAAAGAGGATTTGAAGATTTATTAGGTTTTGAAAACTCTAAAAAAAAATCAGAGATAATATCATCGATTCAATTGAATAAATGATAACTTATCTTCTTCGATGGATTTGTTGACGAAATAGATGAGGTTTGATTTTAATCCACTCCGACAATGATTAATCTGGATTTCTTTGGATCTGATTTTAAAAATCAATTATAGAATAAGAAGAAGGTTTCATATGTTACTGATACTTCTCGATTGTCGGCGGCGAATGTGGAAGTATTTGCAGAGGTGGTGACGATGGAGATGCTGGTGGTGGTGGTGGTGGAGCGATGGAGATGGATGGTTCGCTGCTAATTAGAAATGAAGAAGAAGAATAAGAAGGGGAAGTAACTGTAAGTAGGGATAGATAAAAACGATAGGAGGGCAAATTTGGAATAAATAAAAACCTTAATGGACCCCTGATGGTCTTAGGAATGGAGAGGGATATTTTTATTGTAGGATAAGGGTATTTGTGAAGCCCACGAAAAGGAGGGACATTTATATAATTACCACAATTTACATTGGAATTCTAGATTTACTAATGTGAACCAAAATCCACTTCTTCGAAATTTTGAACCAATTAAAATGTACATGAAACTCTAAATTAATCTACCAATATATGAACCAAAATATATATTCATGACCTCCTTGACTAGTCGAAATCTCAATCAAAACTCTAAATTTATTAACGTGAACACAAAATCTACTTCGTTGACGTCTGTGACTAATCAAAATCCATATCATGACATTAAATTTTACTAGAGTGAACCAAAATCTACTTATGACGGATCAATATAATATTATTTTTTTACTTGAATAAAATAGAAAAATTAACATTAGTTTTCCGAAAGAATATAGAGAAATTTATGTATAGTAAAATAAATCTTAATTTATGGATAGTAAAATAAATCTTAACTTGATTTGACCGGGTAGGACCTTAAGAAATTAGTCAGCTAACAGAACCAGTTATATGGATTTTTGTAATTTTAGTTGCGGTTCGATACAATGGTTCGGTTTTCGTGTAATCTGTTTGGTTTGCTTAAATTCGTTTTTACGATCTATATCCATCATTATTTTGGTTAGATTCCAAAAGTCATGTACTCCTTGCTTATGTATGGTTAGTCATCTTGTTAGGATTAGACCATAACTGCGTTCTTATGTTCAAGACATAGATATTTGAATTAAACTGTGAATTCCTGATGAGTAAACACATAGTTCTTCAATTGGATGTTAGACGAATACTTTTGAACCAGAAAGAGCACACCACCAATGACCCAAGGTCCACTTTTTGTTACTTCATTATGTTCATCTTCACTATTCAACTTTACCAACATGAGGTTATGACCCATAATACATTTTTCTTTTTTTACGTATCATCTCCATTGGGAATTAATTTCTCCTTGGATAATCTTCATTTATATTTTTTCTATTGCCATAAGCTTTCCCAATATGCTAAAAGACCATTCATCCGTTGCTTCATTGATAGTCTGATACGTATCCGTAGTTCTTCTATAAGTAGTTGGATTTTCAAATGCTGCATTCCTCAGTTGTCTTGATAGCTGATTGATAACGTTTTCTGAGTTTAAAGACATGATGCAAATCTCGGAATAAAATTCGAAGTAAGGATTTTTTTTATGTGTAAACAATAGACTTCAGAACCAGGGATATAAATATTGCTAGGTTTTTGCTTGCTGGTAATTTTATCTATATATATCCTCAACTGGCTTTCCTTAAGTTTGTTGTTACCATTATATAAATCAAGGATAGTATCTTTAAATAATTGGTCAAAACTGAAATTTGCATGTGACAGGATGTGTAGCTGCTCTCACAACTAGTAATATGTAGTAGTTTAGGAGGTAAAAAAAAATCGAATTTTGAAATCGGGATTGCATTTGGATCGGAATTCTTGATGATGATGATGATACCTGTTCTATTTTTTTGGTTATGATGATGAGCACAATAAATTATGAATTCCACCACCGGATACCCCACGGGTTGTCTGGAGACCTACGAAAAGATTACAAATCTATATAAAATTTAGTTAAAATTCATATTAGATTGTAGAGTAAAAACAACATAAAGAGTTTTAAGGAGAAACAAGAAAAACAAAGACTTGGATAAAACTGATTTGTAGTAACAAGATAATTCCACAATCATCTTACAAACCTGGTGACTAACTAAAATATTGAACATATTACAAGAAAAGAAGAATCAAAATATGAAATCAAGATATGAAAATGACGAAAATGATTTTTGAAAACAGATTTTTTAAATGAGTCAACTCATGAATCTCCCAATCCTCAGACCTCTACATGAAATCATTTGTTGCTGACTCAATTCTATCTATTGTATCTTTCATTGTAATAGCCTATAGAGTTTCTTGTTATTTGTTGTACTTGTTCTTGGAAGCCATAGTGTAAACAATTTTTAATATAAATAAGTTGGTTAGTTTAATTTAAAAAAAAAAATGAAACAATCTAGTGATAGTTCTAAAGAATTTCTCTTACACATGAACTTAAACTTTTCGTCAGAAAAGAAAATAAATCAAATAAACAACAATATATGGCTTTGTAACCATCTATCCAAACGACTAATTATATAAGTTGGCTAAGGGACTTTTTACACGTCCTAATGGCTAATGTCCAAGGTTCAAAATCTCAACTCTCGCCCAACAACTTCTATATTACTCTATTTAACACTTTGCAAATGTTAACCTATGCATGGGGAAGAGGTTAAGCAAGCATTAATTGTTCTTGGATTAACGAGTTTTGTATAGGAAACATAATTCTTTTCATGTTAACTAATAAGAGATTAATAAAAGCATTCTGAAATTTCAAAAGCACCCAAGTGTGGCTATTTTTTATTAATTTATTTCTTATCCTTTCTGATCAAAAACATCCAAAAGTGGGTGCTTAATTAACCTTTCAAAGGAAAACAAAAAACAACCTAAAAAATATGTTTCAAAAAAAAAAACCACAAAATCAAAAAACAATTGGCTCAAACTCAATTTCTACTACATGGTCTCATTATTGCCTAATCTCACTGAACTTCAACGCACTTGTACTATCATTATCTTCATCTTCATCACTTGATAATGGAAACTCGTTCAAATCACATGTGTGTTCTTGTTTTGGTGGTTCATTTAAATCTACAAGTTTTTTTGATAAACCATGGCTAAGATTACTTTTAACACATTGTATCATTATGCACCTACATACAATACAATGAAATCAAATACCAAATATCATTAGTATTTCACCATTATATGAAACTTTTTTTTTTTTTTTTGATAATAGAAATTAAAACATGTTAACATTTTTTTTTTAAGTATTATATGGCTTTGATGCATATGCATTGATGTATTCATAACGGAAAAAAAACATATTAACAGACAACAGGACGATGGAATGCTTAAAAAAAAAGTCAGGACGATGGAAACTTTGATAATGGAGTAAAATAGAAGGAAACTACTAACCGTTTGATAACCATTAGTGTTTCATTTGGTTATGTGTATATAGCATTAATGGAAACTCTTTGATACTGTTGTTGATCTAAAATGTTTTTCTAAATGAGAGATAAAATGAAAAACTTGCCATATATATATATATATATAGAAGATGGAGCCTCTTTGCCTTCCCTTCTATTTTTCCCTCCTATTTTTGCCTGGATGATAGTAACATTTTGTCTTCCTTTTAACTAGAATATACATGAGCCCTTGGGTACTTTAGTTGTTCAGACAATTATTTTTTTGGTAATTGGTCCATGTTCCATTAGGAAAAAATATTTAGAGACGAATACATATCGGGTTGTTCGAGAGAGTAGTAATGCGTATAAATTTTGGTTTTTCAATGAAAATAAAAAAATTGGTATAAAACTATGAATTTTGCCACCTAATAAGAAGCATCTAGAAATACATATTTGGTTGTTGGATAGAGACATAGAGTAGTAATTCGCATAAGTACATTTTTTTCTCAATGCTAAAGTGAAATAAAATATTTTTTTCTTAATTAATGTTGCGATTAAAGCAATGCACATTACTTTTATTAATTAGACATTCAAAATCTACATCATTGACGTCTCTGACTAATCGAAGTCTGCAAGTGTGAACCGATATCTATTTGGTTGACGTCTCTGACTAATTGAATGCACGTGTAAACCAGGTTTACTTATTGACGTCTCTGATTAATCGAAATTTACACTGGAACTCTAGATTTACTAATGTGAACCAAAATTCACCTCTTCGAACTTTTGAACCAATTAAACTGTACACGAAACTCTAAATTAATCTACCAATATATGAACCAAAATATATATTCACGACCTCGTTGACTATTCGAAATCTCAATCAAAACTCTAAATTTATTAACGTGAACACAAAATCTACTTCGTTGACATCTCTGACTAATAAAAATTCATATCATGAAATTAAATTTTACTAGAGTGAACCAAAATATAATTATGATGGATCAAGAGAATATTATTTTTTTACTTAAATAAAATAGAAAAATTAACATTAGTTTTCCGAAAGAATATAGAGAAATTTATGGATAGTAAAATAAATCTTAATTTGATTTGACTGGGTAGGACCTTAAGAAATTAGTCAGCTAACCGAACCAGTTATATGGATTTTTGTAATTTTAGTTGTGGTTCGATCCAATGGTTTGTTTTCGTGTAATCTGTTTGGTTTGCTTAAATTCGTTTCTACGATCTATATCCATCATTATTATGGTTAGAATCTAAAAGTCATGTACTCCTTACTTATGTATGGTTAGTCATCTTGTTAGGGTTAGGTATTTGAATTAAGCTATGAATTCCTGATGAGTACACATAGTTCTTCAATTGGATGTTCGACGAATACTTTTGAACCAGAAAGAGCACACCACCAATGACCCAAGGTCCACTTTTTGTAACTTCATTCTGTTTATCTTCACTATTCAACTTTACCAACATGAGGTTATGACCAATAATACATTTTTCTTTGTTTCCGTATCTTCTCCATTGGGAATTAATTTGTCCTCGGATAATCTTCATTTATATTTTCTCTATTGCCATAAACTTTCCCAACATGCTAAAAGACCATTCTTCTGTTGCTTCATTGATAGTTTGATACGTACCCGTAGTTCTTCTATGAGTAGTTGGGCTTTCAAGTGATGCATTCCTCAGTTGTCTTGATACTTGATTGATACCATTTTATGAGTTTGAAGACATGATGCAAATCTCGGAATAAAATTCGAAGTAAGGATTTTTTGTATGTGTAAACAATAGACTTTAGAACCAGGGATATAAATATTGCTAGGTTTTTTTCTTGCTGGTAATTTTATCTATAGATATCCTCAACTGGCTTTCCTTAAGTTTGTTGTTACCATTATATAAACCAAGGATAGTATCTTTAAATAATTGGTCAAAACTGAAATTTGCATGTGACAGGATGTATAGCTGCACTCACGGCTAGTAATATGTAGTAGTTTAAGAGGTAAAAAAAATTCGAGTTTTGAAATCGGGATTGCATCGGGATCGGTATTGCTGATGATGATGATACCTGTTCTCGTTTTTGGGTTATGATGATGAGTATACTAAATTCTGAATTCCACCAACTGATACCTCACGGGTTGTCTGGAGACCTGCGAAAAGATTACCAATCTATATAAAATTTAGTTACAATTCATATGTAGATTGTAGAGTAAAAACAACATAAAGAGTTTTAGGGAGAAACAAGAAAAACAAGGACTTGGATAAAACTGATTTGTAGTAACAAGATAATTCTACAATCATCTTACAGACCTGGTGACTAACTAAAATATTGAACATATTACAAGAAAAGAAGAATCAAAACATGAAATCAAGATATGAAAATGACGGAAATGAATTTTGAATAAAATATGTTTTAAATGAGTTAACTCATGAATATCTCAATCCTCAGAGCTCTACATGAAATCATTTGTTGCTGACTCAATTCTATTTATTGTATCTTTCATTGTAATAGCCTATAGAGATTCTTGTTATTTGTTGTACTTGTTCTATGAAGCCATCGTGTAAAAAAAATTTAATATAAATGAGTTGGTTAGTTTAATTTTAAAAATAAAATATAAAAAATTAAACAATCCAGTGATAGTTCTAAATAATTTGATAAGTCAGGGGTATTCTTTAGCAGGAAAGTTGAAACAAAACACTAGAGAATGATGTCTAAAATGTTAAAAATAAAACATATTAACCTTAGAGACCCTTGTTTAGGAGCACTGCTTTTCATGGATAAGTCAAAACAAAAAAAAATGCACCTATTCTAGAAAGAATGGAATCTAAATCTAAAGGATAGAAAGGCTTAATTCTTCCTCAACCAAGTAGGTCTGTTTCAAACAGAGCTGTTTTGTCTAGTATCCCATCTTATCGAATGGGGTGCTTCTTGTTGCCTAAACAAAGACATTTTTAGTGGGGGAAAGATGCTGAAGGCAAAGGATTCTATCCTAAGGCCTGGCCAAACCTTTGTAAACCACTTCTAAAAGGAGGATTAGGATTTAGAGATACGCGTAAGTTTAACCTAGCAATGTTAGCAAAAGTTGCATGGAGGCTGGTTAAAGAACCTGATGCCCTTTGGGAAAAAACAATGGTTTCAAAGTATTTTAGGAACAAATCACCTTTTAGAACAAAACACTCAACAAGGGGCTCTTGGACATGGAACTGTATTAGGCAAGGCTTAGAACTTGTACAAAAATATTGTATATGGGAATTAGGGAATGGGCATGACATTAATATTTGGAATGATAAATGGATACCGGGAATAGACAACATTATTAACAATCTATGTAACACTAATAATAGTCATTTAGTATGGGTCTCAGAATTGATTAACCTAGAAACCTGTTCATGGAATCTTCCTCTGCTCACATCTATTTTTCCAGCTGATATTGTGCAAAAAATTCGGCAGATACATCTTTTCAAGGAACAGACCACAACCTTAGGAAAGACCAAATTCGTTGGATACTAACTAGATCAGGAGATTATATGGTTAAATCTATGTACGATAAATTGAATGAAATAGGACTCGACATAGTTAGTTTATCTTTTCCAGAGTCATTCTGGAAATCTCTGTGGAAACTAAAAGTCTCGGAAAGAATAAAGTTATTTTTATGGAAATGTTTACAAAATGCGCTGCCTACTAATACTAAACTATTTGGAAAGGTTAAAGACGTAGTTCCTCATTGTACCATGTGTAAAGTTGAAGTAGAAACAACTGAACATCTTCTTTTTCATTGTCCTTATGCTAAGGAGGTTTGGAACTCATCTCCTAAGCATGTCTCTTTAACTCTGGATGCCTCTGGTACGATTTTAGACCTCTGTAACGATTGGATTGTTAACCCTAAGACAGATATGTCTATTGAATTACTTCTTACCAAGATGTGGTTTATCTGGAAAGAGAGATGTGATAAAAAAAAAAATGAAAATAAAGCTAAAACTGCTAATAGCCTAGCTTTAGAAATCCAAAGACATATTGATTTTTGGTCCATATGAAAAAGAAAAACTACGAAACTCAAATAGGTGCAACAGAAGAAACCATCTCCCATAAGGAAGCACCAAGTAAAGATGCACTAAAGATCAATCTTGATGCGACATGGATTTCTAAATTATTACCATCCAGTTTTTCTTTAATCTTGAGGAATCATGCAGGAATTTGTGAAGGAGGACGAGCAGGGAAGTCAACAGGTTCAGACCCACAAGAGGCAGAGGCTATAGGAGTGCTCTAGGCGGCAATTTGGACTAAGGAAAAGCAGATCCAAAATTGCAGTATTGAAGGGGACTGTGAAAGTATTTTCAACTTCTTTCATGGAAGAAACTCAGATATCTCTTAGCGTGCTAAAGCCTGTCCAAAGGAGGCGAATAGAATATCTAATTTATGTACTAACTTTTTGGAATTTCATTTTGTTCCTAGATTAGGAAATCAAGTTGCGGATATCTTAGTCAAGTTTGTAAGGCCTTTAAGTTCAGTTGTAGAATGGGAAACTTCACCTCCCCTGTGCATCACGAAACAACTTTTAGCAGATAAATCTAACATTTGGAACTCTTATAATCCCAGATTAGATGGCTCTACTCCTATTGTAACATCGACTCTTTTTAAGTCTTAGTCTTTTCAATGAATTAACTTATTTACAACAACAACAACAACAAAACAAAAAAAAAACTTAAACTTTTCGAGCAGGTGTGCCTGTTAGGAAGGAAGTTGACTTGGGTTTTCTTGCGAATAATGGCACTGCTCTACGACCAGCTGATATATTTGCTTATAATTGGGACAATGGGCGTGATGTGTGTTTGGATGTGATGGGTGTTTCTCCTTTCACTGGCGGTGGGGTTCGTTCCTTTGTCTCAGGTATGGCCATCAAGAATGTTGTTACTCGTAAGAATACTAAATACTTGGAGAAGTATACGTCTCAAGGTTATGGTTTTGGGACGCTTTCCTTTACCACCTTAGGGGATCTAGGGGATAAAACCATAGAATTTTTGAAGCGCCTGCGCAATTATATTGCTAGCCATGATGCTAATGTTCGAGTTGGAGAATTTCTTTTTCATAGGTTGGGTGTAGCTATCCAAAAAGGTGTTGGAGCTCAGCTTGTTTCTAGGCTTCCAACTAGTTTCTTATCGGATGATAATCCTCTTGAGTTGTAATTCCTTCTTTTTAATTAAAAATAAATAAATCAAATAAACAACAATATATGGCTTTGTAACCATTTATCCAAACGACTAATTAGATAAGTTGGCTAGGGGACTTTTTTACACGTCCTAATGGCTAATGTCCAAGGTTCAAAATCACATCTCTCCCAACAACTTTTATATTACTCTATTTAACACTTACACAGATTCAAATGTAGAGGTATAAATGGGATCCTCAAAGTATTTATTAAATCGATATCGTTTAATATTAACTAATGGATATTCCAAGGTAAAAAAGCTAATTTAATGTTATCTTAACATATTCTCCCATGCATAGGTTAACAGGACCTAAATGTATGGTTCATTTAGAGATGGATTTGCTCAGTGTTTTAAGAACCGGCCGGTCCGACCGGTAAACCACTGAACCAGTGGGGGAAAAGGGCTGGGTTACCCTTGATCCAGTAATTTGTAAAAAATACAGTAAACCCGGTGAACCGGACGGTCCAGTGTTCTTTCTTGAAATTCTTCCCTTTGCAAGTTTGAGTTTCAAACTGTAGGATCGAGCAAGAGAGAGGAGAGCACAACACGGAAGCAAAAAAGACTACATTGATAATCAATTCGGTGTACAATTCTTATGGCTCAATAGCCTACTTATAGTCTCACAAACTTGACGATCACTCAAAGTAAATTTTCCTAACAAAGATCAAATTCTAAACAAAGACACTTTCCTAACATAAACCAAACTTTAAATAGAACTCTTCTGGAACTCTCTAGAACAAAACATCTTGCTTCACAAGTTTACTTCACGTCCAAACCAAACACGCCATGTCAACTTCATCTAGTTGCTTCCAGAATACGGCGTCAACTTCATCCAATTGCTTCCACAGAAGCAGCATCAACTTCTACTAGTTTCTCTCTCAGACAGCAGCAACTCCAGCTAGTTGCTTCCATTAATAACTTCACCAATATCTTGGTTTAACTTCCAACATCCTCCCTTAAACCAAGATATCATTCAACAAGAATTCCGTAACCCTCTTCTACTCCTCAGCTTCTTCTATTAATCGACGTCAGCACGTCCTTGTCTTTTCTCATTTTCTATTCCTCTTCTTCCATTGATAAACGTCAACATACAACACTATTCAAATTACTAACAGTGGTAGTAGCACGTTCTTGTCTTTTCTCATCTTCAAAGATACCACCAACAAACTCCTTGATACTCAATTATAGCTTATCCAAATTTCATGATCCTACTGGAATTCCGTCAATCAACAAACTCAATTAAAAAAATGCAGCACCAACTGCAACTTAGCTAACAAACCAATCTTCTTCTTTTGCTTAACAACAATCATCAAATACTCACTTCGTACTGCTATCATACCATAGAAACCATCACAAACTTCTTTTCTTCTTCATCTTCATCGCAGCGGAACACCATCCTTAACAAGCTAGAAACACTATTGTTGTGCTCTATTCAACTTGCTAACCAAACACAAAACCAAATTTTGTAACTCATCACCGAGCATTGTAGCTCATCCACATCTCTTGTTTACTACTTCACTCGCAGGATTTCCATACAAACTACTTCACTCGCAATTTGTAACCTACTTTACAGGCAGGATTTCCACACTCTTAAAATTCCACACTGGAATTGCTTCACTTCTCACGATCACACCCTTGTGACATCTCTTCTCTTCACTCTCTCATCACCTCCTGGTGATTACTTCTCTTTCTTCACAACCTTACTGTTGTTTCTTCTTCTCTTTTCTTCTTTTTGTTCCAGTCGCTATTGTTGCAAAACCTTCACACTTCTTTTCTTTTCAAGATTCTCTCACAATCTTGACATCATGCTTTTGCCACAAGCGTACTTCTTTACAAAGTATGCCACACTTTGTAGGCATTCCAAGTTTCTGCCACAAACTCGTCAACCTTACTGCACAGTTTACAGCATGTTTAAGCTTAAGCTCCAACATGATACCTTCCTCCCTTAAGCTCAAACATCACCATCTAACATTACTTGTCATTCTAAGTCTCTGAATTCGAATTCAACTCCATCAAATTGTACCAGTCCTTCCTGACTGCAATACCAACTTTGATCCTCCATCAAACTGTACCATTCCTCCTGACTGCAATGCCAGCTTTGATCCTCCATCAAACTGTACCAGTCCTTCCTGACTGCAGTACCAACTTTGATTCTATTGCGTCTATTTCGAATTCATGACTTAACCCTTCAAAACAACCACTTACCCGAAGCTTCTTCACCTTCCAAAATCAACCAATGCTCTGCCACAGCAACCCTTGTTTACAATCACAGCAACACCAATCTCCATACTAACAGCAACTAACCTTTCCTTCGTTTCCTTCTTTTTTTTACTGCATTAACTCTCGTGTCACATACCGTGACTTTCACTTCTATAATATTCATGAGCAGCTAATCATCATGAGTAGCAGTTCTATTAAGACCCCTGTTTTGATCAGAAGCCAATCTTTCCTGAACTTACTCGAAACCTGAGTATAAAAACAACACAACGTTTCACAGCAACCATCATGGCATCATCTCCTTCTTAGCTTCACGGTAAACATCATCTCCGGTTTCACATGATAATGGCAGCAACATCCATCATGAGATCCAGTCTCTCTGCATCTTCATCGTCGTTCTTTCCACGGTCACCAATCATCATCATAACCCCATCGTTTCTCCCAACAGTTCCCTGAACTTCGAACACAACCGCAACTATCCTTCCTTCTTTCGTATTCCAACAACACGCCATCACCATTACAATCAAATCAATATCACACGGTAACAGGATCAGTTTTTCTCCCAATAATAGTGTTTAATCAGCTCCATTGATCTGTAAAATCATAGTCATACATTCCATACAAACAACCATCACATCAACAAGTCTTCATTAATCACCATCAGCAGCGACCAATTCGCTCCTCTGATCTAGGTACTTAATCAATAGTAACTCAGTCCTTGACAAAAATTATGTTCAATTAATCTTCAAATAACAGCATCCAGCATCGCCTCTTCTTCCTTGTTCTTCTCGATCTCAATGGTGTTGAAGCAATTCTTCTTATTTTTTCGACAACCAGCTAAACAGAACCCTTTTGTAGCTCTCCATCCTTGCAAAAACAATTTCTAAAACAACCCAATATCTCAAAACACATCCACCATTCATAATCTTCTCCGTTCTTCCAAATCACACCAGAACTTCGTGTTTTCAGCTGACTGCAAATAAACTTGCCCTAAATCCTCTACGAATTCTCACCCTTTGAAATATTTGTCGGCGTTAACCTTTGGCAGCAACCCAGCACATGTGCGTTTCTTTATGAAATACGCACCCGACTCTCTCTTTTCCTTGTTTATCTCGCGAGCACTTTCCCAAATATTTTTAAAAACACCGTAACTCTCTCCTCGTTGGCTTCAAAGTCTTCTCATAATCCTTGGTATGAACACAATCTATGAGAGCAACTTACTACTAGATTGGTGTCAACAGATCCTCTTTCTTCAACTGAGTTTCGGTCTTGAAACTGCACCATCAATTTCTTTTCCTGAACTTCTCTTTCAACAACGTGTTGCGTAGCTTTTGTTGAGCTCACAACATAACCTCTTGGACCATTAACCCTAACCTTGCTTTAATAGACGCATCTTTCTTCTTCTGACAAACAGCAACACGGCTTTGACAAGTCTTCAAACAATTCTCTTCTTCCTCAAAAACTATTTTATTGCAGCACCAAACCAATTATTATTTTATATCACCAAAAAGCTTATGATTATTCTCTAATTATTTCTCCTTCTCCTTTCTCTTCCTCTCACCTTGCTCTGATACCATATGTAGGATCGAGCAAAAGAGAGGAGAGCACAACACGGAAGCAAAAAAGACTACATTGATAATCAATTCGGTGTACAATTCTTATGGCTCAATAGCCTACTTATAGTCTCACAAACTTGACGATCACTCAAAGTAAACTTTCCTAACAAAGATCAAATTCTAAACAAAGACACTTTCCTAACATAAACCAAACTCTAAATAGAACTCTTCTGGAACTCTCTAGAACAAAACACCTTGCTTCACAAGTTTACTTCACGTCCAAACCAAACACGCCATGTCAACTTCATCTAGTTGCTTCCAGAATACGGCTTCAACTTCATCCAGTTGCTTCACAAGTTTATTAATGGAGTTGCTTCCATTAATAACTTCAACAATATCTTGGTTTAACTTCCAACAAAACGATTCATTATATAAATGGTATTCAAATAAACAATCCAATTAATCTTTCTCATTCCATTAAAATTTTATTGTTCTTGGTGTCAGTGGATCTGGTAAATCAACGTCAATCAATGCTACAGCTAATTGAATAACAAAACGAAGTTCGAAAGGAACTGTAAAACTTCATTGGATAAAATTTTACAGCCTCCATTTACATGGAGTAATTTTTACTTATGGTATGTTATGCCATATATTTTTAGCTGAGTTTCGCTTATGTTGATCTACCGGTTAAGACGCTAAGAAATGTTGCCAGTTGTTAAAATTATCTATTTTCTTTTTTTAGAACTATATTTTAGGTAAAGATTAAATATGGTTACTTTTTTTAAATTAAAACGAAATAAAAACTGCTCCCTCAATTTCAAAATAATAGTTTGATTTCATGTACATACATGGAACCTTCCTTCTTTTTTTTTGGAGGTAGCAATTTAATAAATTAGGATAACAGCTTTTTTAGGAGTACCAATAGGATTTCTTTGTTTTGTGCACACTCTTTAGACGAGTGTGCACAAATTTGCAATCATTATATATGCAGTCAGCAAGGGGTAAAAAAACACATCAGTTTAATTTCTACTTACACAAAACAACGTGATTACTCATTACTTCCAAAATTAGGGTAACTAGTCACACCACCCTTTTAATGCAAATATTCCCTTTTAATGAAAATATATTTGACATATATTTGATACCTTATTTGTCGACAAAATAACTTCTTTACAATTTTACATTACCCAAATAGTTTTTATATGATTAACCAGTGACCCTGGTTGAACCACTGGTTAAACCAGTTGACCCTGACCCAATCACTTTGCCGGTTCGACACCCGGTCCGGTTCTTAAAACATTGGTTTTGCTTTCCCCAAGTTGGAGCCATGAACCCTTGCTCCCTGTATGGATATATACTGAACAGTAAATCCATCAATGCGAACTCACGAGGAATGGATGCTGGCAGACACCACACTCTATTGTCTCTGAACCAGAACTTGGGACTTGAACCTGCCAAACCAACAATTTTTCACACTTGAATAATTTTAGGAAGGGAAAATGTAATAACTAGTAAGTGATAACACACCTAATTCGTAGATGGTGTATAAATTTCTAGTAAACCAGTAATTGAAAATGAAAAAAGTAAAAAGACAAAGAAGCAGGGTTAGTCCTACCTGCAAATGGACAGTGCAAGTAGGACATGCAACTTCTCTCATTCTCCTCCCAGATACATCAGATGATGTTTTTGAACCTGTATAAATTATACGCATCAGACATAAATTTAACTATTTAAGTATCGGGGCGAACACATAAAGCATATGTTTAATACTTCTGAGCATAACCAGCAATGGTTTGACATAACAACGGTAACAAACGAACGGCAGAATAGGAATACTTTGTATTTGAACCTACAAATCAGTGACACACTAGCACAAATCTCAGTGTCATACTGGTGCAAGGTGTCTGGCACAATGTCTTATGTAACTAAGGAGTCGAGTATACAAATATAATGTAATACCTGATGATGATTTACGATTTTTGTCCATCTCCTCCTGTAGCAAATATGGTAGCCGTGAATCACAGGAAAAACATGTCAGATCAACAAAATTCCTTCTCATCAAGTATGTACATATTAGTATCAGTATCAACAAGAGACAATTGTACTAATACAAAGAAACCAATAGCACAATGGAGAGAATCTGTTCCTACGAAAAAGAGTTCTTCATTCTTTGTCCCTCCTACCATGTTATGATAACGAAGACAATCTTTACATTAACGGGACAAGAAAATAACTGAAAAACTACACAAGAGAGAAACCACTGTAACACAGTTACCAATAATACAACCTATAGATAAGAAAAACCTATTCCCACATTCATATTGGCTTTAAAGGTTTTGGGTCCAATTAGCGATCTATCAAGCTAACAGGCACTATTTAATGCAAACCAACTCCCCGGATCTTTCAATAACTACTGAATAACTTAAGAAGTGAATTAGAAATTTACTTTCCACACATCAGCAAATACCAACACTAACCCATAGTATATAAATAAAAAGAGTGCGACAATATATCAAAACTACGAGCACAAAATCGCTAATCACCTGAAGCTTCTTAGCGTATTCCTCATGACTAAACCCAGCAGGTCTGCTGACAGATTCTTTAGCATTGCTCAGCCTCTGAGTAACTTCTGCCTGTGAAGGAACACGTTCTAATGTTTTAGCTTGCGGGGAAACCCAAAAATGAAGCACCATCCATAAAACAGCAGTCATTTAAGAAACATCTGACAACTAGCAGGCACAATTTACACCCAACATCTAATATCCAAACACATAGCCGTTCAAAGAAATCACAGGCTAATACATAAGAAGAGTATCTCGATTTTCATATGAGGGGTGACAGAAGATTGAAGGAGATAGAAAATCCTGAACATACCATGCATCTATCGCAGACGCGAACTTGCTGAGCATTCTCCTCAGAAGTGAGAGCGATTCTACCATGGGTACACTTGTCACAAAATATATCTCCACAGTTCCTACAGTGATGCTGTAAGCAAAAAGGAAGGCCTAGTAAATTTTACATATAAAAAATAAAAACGCCATCCAAGCACTATGAAATGTCAACTCATACTAAAAGGGTTTTTTTAAGGGGGTCACACCTTTCGCACAAAAGCATTAAAATCTGTCCCACAGGCTGTACATTTTGTAACTGCTTCATCTGGAACCTGCAGTAGGAGTTAAGGTAAGAAGACCCGACTGGCTTTCATGTCAGAGAAAAATGCTTATAGCTGCTACAGAACAAAACAAAACAAGACAATAAAATCCTAATTAAAGGGAAAGATATGTTTATCTCCAATCGGAACTGATTTTCATAATCCCTTAATTATCTATAGCTACTGGTCAGAGCATATGAATTCGCCTACCTAAGAGGATAAAAGAAGATTTAGTTCCAGCTTATCGTGTTTTTCTCCTAAAAATTCACACCCAGCAAATGATTAACAGATGTTTAAGTTCACCCATTTTCAGTTTTCTTTGAAGCATTTAGTTTATCAGCCAACCTAATTCAGCACTTAGGAAACCATTTATTCAGTTCCTACACAGTAACAGCATAGTGTATAAACATAAACTGATAAACCCTTACTTTCAGCCATTCTTCAGCACGATATGAAAGCTAAAGGAATTAGGCTGAGAAAACAAGTCAACCGACATTCATAGAGGGCCTTACGTACAAATCTAGTATATGCATACATACAATATGCATCTCAACGCTTATGCCGGCCTTCACAAACTGCAAAGCTAACTATACACTGGAGTTCTTGCCTTTGTCCATCTTAAAGATAAACACATGCATACTGCATGTTCAAATAAATAATTTAACCTATGCAGTCCGCCGATTTAATAGATGATTTTCCACTAACATTTCAAAAACTAATAGAAATCAACTCAACAAAAACCAACAGTAGAATTCTACATAATGAGACTGATAAAATGTATATGCAGTAGTCTTACCCAGTGATCTTTCTCCTCATTTCCAGGCTTTATCATGTTCATCCAATCACCCAAACCTTTCTTTTTTTCGTTGGCCTGCTCAGCTAGCTTTCCAGAATCAGATGAGTTGCTTCTGAAGCTGTCTTTTCCACCCATCTCCTTAAACTGCAAAACACGCAAATTAACCAATTAGAGAAATGTGAGAATCATTTAACACGTAAAAACAAACAGCATGTTGCAATTCCTTCACAAAAATAAACTAACACGCTATACTTGATGCTAGATATAATTGATGAAAAATCCAGAAAAGAAACACTTGTGCACACAAAAAATATATAAAACCTGCAAAGTCATTTGTCAAACAATTCAAGAACTATATAAAAGTACCAAGACAATGAATCACTCTAGCCGGGACGGAAATAGGTGTTAGGAGGCAAATAAACCAGCGTTACAAATCCAATTCCAGAAATAGGCATTATGTCCAGGTAACATTCAATAACGAGATCAACTAACCACATTTTTCACAGAATAATTACAGAAATAACTGCAGAAACTAAGATGCAAAAGGACACAACATTTGCTAACAGTGAGTTCAGCAATTTATGTTAATAATTTTCCTCTCCACCAAATTCATTTCTTATTCACTTTTTGTTGGTGCTAGCTACTACGAAGTGATACGTTCATCTTTGATTGCAGGGTGAAGAGCTCTTTTTCTTAACCAATGCTTCAGGAATACAACACATTTAACACTCAAATGGACATGCCTGTGCCCAATTACATGGTGGGAAGAATGCATAAGGACAATTAAGAGGATCTAGAACCAGTTATAAAAACAAGGCTGTAGTGCTCCAACCTGAATAGTTGCAGCTGTCACTGTGTCAAGGAGGGTGTTGGTGGTATAGCTGTTTGACTGCAGTCTGATGCGCCTGGCGTCAACGTCAACAGAGCTTTTCGACCAAAAAGCAAAGATAGATGAATCAATTACCTAAACAAAACAAAAAAATGTCAATGAAGTTAGGTATGAAGATAGTCAGTAAGTGGTAAAACATCTTTGGAAATGAACTTAAGGAGGGCAACAGACTTACTTCCGATCTTGTGATTGTCTCAAGCGGGTAGATTCTTAATGTCCTATTGTTATTGGGATCAAGCATACGAATTCCATCCAGACCAATCTAAACAGAAAATGACCCAAATATATAAGTAGGCTGTAGACACCAAACGAACGAAAATCCACCCGCAAAACAACAATATGTTAGTGCATTAGAGAACAGCTTGAGATTAAAAAACAAATGTTAACCAATAACCACTTCATGTATAAACAAAGAAATCACTTCAAAATTTTGCCTGCGGACAGGTTAATTAATTGAATTGTGTAGAAAAGTCATTAATGGACAACAATCACCCTTTATTTTCCCTTTCTTAATTCAGCAGTATTTTTGTTTGCTAATTCCCTGTGTCCTGACTAAAGCCAGGCAAACGAGAATATGATAAGCCACCAATATAACAATGAGGACCGCATTCATGAGAAGTCTTTGGATATTTTGTTAGTTGAATGATACTCATGTGCTAATATTTATATTAAACTAAGAGAAAACAATCGCAGCTTCTGAGGCAGACAGTCCAATCCCTCTTTATTAAGTTGTATGAGAGGTACTGATCTCGACGAAAAATTTCAGTGAGAGACTATGCTTCAGGAGCATTCTAGGTGTTGTTGAGTGAAGTCGGTCACAATTGACTGAACCCCTATTCTTCTATGAAATGAAGGGATCGATTTGGTGTTCCATATCAGCTGTGGCTTTCAGTTAGATGGTCTAGCCTTCCCCGTCACAAACTCATCGGAATATAACAATTAAAATTTTCTCATTATGCTACCCTAGCCTGGAAAACATAATCAAAAACTAGAGCATTCATTATTTGATATAATCCATTGTTTAGTACTCCGATGATAGTGTAGAATTGAGTATATTAGCTTCTATAGTTTGACCTACAGGCTACAAAACATACATATGGATCAACATTTTCTACTCGTAATTTCCTAAGACTTCTGCAGTGCACAATCTTTGTTTAATCTAATCACATTTACAGAACTCAAAGTTCAATGATTCAGATCATAACTTTCGGGATAGAGCTTCAAATACTGGGTTCTAAAAAGCAAACCTGACAAAGCACATCCATAGAGCTGCCACCACCTTCAGGTAAAATCTTTACACGGAACTTTTGCACACCATTCTTCACATCTTGCTGTGCCTCGACCTTTGGTGTTGCCCTAACAACCTTAGCAGATCCTCCATGATCCTTCCCAATCCCAGACGACTGACTCAGTGAACGCCCATAATCATCAAAAGTGGTTGCAGGTTTTGGAGTAGACCAAGTTGAAGATTTTGCACTAGTTCCTCGAGCACCATAAGGATCCACCTTTCCCCCATCATATGCATAAACACCATCATCATGAATTGCACTGTGATCATAACGAATCCCATTTCCAGGTCTCTTGTCATATAAATCCGGACCAACATCAGATTGACTTCGACCATAAACACCTAGATTTCCATACACAGCAGGATTATCTTCACCATAACCACCCCTTTGACCATATTTCATACTATTATCATACGGCATATCGTAAGGACCGTATGAATGCGAAGAAGGAAGCGGCGGAGTGGAATTGTGATTGAAATTGGAAATTGGATTAGGATTAGAGTTTGAAGGGGGAATTGCTTGAGACCCATAATTTGGACTCACCTGGTGAGGATCATAAGGTGGGTAATAAGACGGTGTTGATGAAGGGAAATGCGAATTCGATTCAGGAGCAGGAGGGAATGGTGAAATTGGAGAAGGTTGAGGTGGAGATGGATTGAATGATTGATAATTAGGGTTCGGAGTGTATGTTGGTTCTGGAGGTGGAAGATTTGGTACTACTGGATCAGGATTTTGTTGGGGATATGGTGGATAAACAGAAGCAGAAGAAGAGTAGTTAGAGTAGTCAGTAGATGATGATGATGAATAGTGAGATGTGAAAGGTGGAGCTGAAGCATAAGTTGGTGGTTGAAGATCGATTGGGTTAGGGTTTGGTGGTGGTGGTGGTTGTTGAGGATGATGATGAACACCTTGCTGCTGATGATATGGATAGTAATTGGTACCAAATTCACCTGGTTGCATCTTCTAGGGTTTTAATTTGATTCAAGATATTCAAAAATCACTGAAAATTAAGATTAAGCAAAGAAATTATAGGGTTCGAGTTTGATCTGATTTTTCTGTGTGTGTGAATTGAGAGAGAGGGGAAAGACTAGGGAGATGGAAGGAATGACTTGGAAAAAGAGGTGCATCCAATAATGGTGTTTTGTTTATGTCGACGGTTGAGATTTATGGCAGGAATCTGAGAAATTAGGTACATACACGTAGATGGTAGTCGTTAGTTATGCAAGGCCCTGGAAGTATAGGATCAAGCTTGATTACATGGATTGGGCTTTATTCTTGAGTCTTGGAGGAAACTCTTACAGAAATTGGCCCATTAGGAAACAAACTATCCGCATCCCCAGGGGTGAGCAAAAAGTCCGGAACCGCGGATTTCATCCGTATCCGTCCGCAAAATTGCGGGTGAAACTCAATCCGCAAGATTGTCACAGTGTGACCAGTGAGAGCTGCCATAGGGTCTGTTGCTAGTAGTTAGTTGAGTGTAGTTAACATTTCTTTTATTGGTAGTTTTTGTCCATTCGATTAAGGACAAGTGCCCCTCATCTACTGTTGTAGAATTAGGGTTAATCATTGGTCATTATAAGTTGTAAGAGAACTTCATTTGAGGGCAATCTGAAATTAAGAAAACATAAACTATTTGGCTGCGCATATTGCATAGATTTTGGTCTGAATCTTCGATTCAGGAGGTGTTTAACACCATTTATCTTCTTCATTTACCCATTTTCTCATCTAGTTTTTGTGAAATCACAACAATTGGCATCAGAGTCGTTCGAATTTCATCAAAAAAAAATTTACAATGACTCTGAAGGAGGTTCAGGAGGATGTAGTTCTACTCAAAGCTTCACAATCCAAACTCCAGACTGATTTCAGCACCTTATCATCTGAACTAACTACTAAATTCGATACTCTTGCAACAAATCTCAACAGTATCTTACAAGAAAACAATCGCAATCTTATCAAATTATTCAGTCAACCTTACCAACATCAAAAATAACCAAATACTGATGCTGCAAGTGGGCCTCATACTTTCGATCCGGATGATCAGGGTTTTATTTTCCCACCTCAACATAACTACTCTCATCACCATCATCGAATCCCAAAGCTAGATTTTCCCAGATTTGATGGAGATAATCCTAGAGGCTGGATCCAGAAGAGTGAGAGATACTTTCAGCTCAATGATATTGAGGAGCACAGGAAGGTTGACATCGCAACAATCTATATTGAGGGTAAGGCTGAAAAATGGTTTTTAAATTTTAAAGTTAATCGACCTAGAATTACATGGCAAGAATTATCCCACCATCTATGTGCTATATTTGAAAACCCTGTAGAAGAAAATTTTGTTGGTAGTTTCAATAAATTGGTTCAAACCTGTTTTGTGGATGATTATTATGAGGAATTTGAATCCCTCAAAGCTCTAATGTTACGCATGAACCCATCTCTCAGAGAAGCATACTTTGTTATGAGTTTCCTTAGTGGCTTAAAGGATGAAATAGGAAAATCTGTCTCTATGTTTCACCCACATACTCGAGCAGATGCTTTTTCATTGGCCAGATTGCAAGAGCAGAAACTCCACTTAGCCAATGCAGCCTCTAAACCATTTTCAAAGTCCTACTCTACCCCTTTCAATTCCAGTAGAAACTACACTTCTGCACCTTCATCAACAAAAGGTATGTGGAAACTTGAACTCATCTATCACTCAAAAGTCTATCTACTCTATCTCCTATTTGAGACAAAAATCGTATAGCTATATAGACTTCGATTATACACATTTGATATTTCGAGCTGAGTTTAACACGCTTACATATTTCTCTAAATATGTGTTGGTAAGCTTTCGCTTTAACCAAGTTCATCTTATATTCTTGACGAAAGTCAAAAGATGATCATGTGAAAATCGCCTTGTAACATCTTACATAATTTGACAGTCATTTGATGTAGACTCAGAATGTTTCGTATTGATCATTCGATCATTTGAAAATTGCTTTGAAGCTAATAGTTTGTGTGAGACAGCTATTGTCGTCTTTCGAGAATGTTTCAATGATTGAAATGGGAGTTTAGAAAACTTAACCATGATTAGATTATAAGCACAGTATGCGTACTTGCATATGTGTTGATCCAAGACCGGAACTTCGTATGCATACATGTATGCGTACTGGTTGGTCAGGTAAAGTCCAGGAGCTAGAGTATGCGTACCTGTACGCGTACTGGTTTCAACTGAAGTTTGGAAGTGTATGGCAGTATGCGTACCTGTACGCGTACTGGTTTCAACTGAAGTTTGAAAGTGTACGACAGTATGCGTACCCGTTTGCATACTGGCGAACACATTCTAAGTCCGGTTACTTAGGTATGCATACTTGAGTGGGTTATGTTCTAAAATCGGTTTGTTCATGATCTAATACATTTATATATTAAGGAATGCAATCTTTTGCAAACGGTGGCTATAATGTTCATGAATTGATTCGAGTGAATCAAAATCGATTTTGCTTCAATTGTGTCTTGTATACTTCTATGAGAATATAAACAATTGAACAACTTTAGAACTAGTTTCATTTGAGTCACTTGAACTAGTTATGGTTAAGATGAATATGGTTGATATGAAAGTGTTCATATGGCTATCTTAGGTTAACTATTGTTGAGCCAACAAGGTATACACGTTTAGGTACGGTTACCCATATCTAAATGAAGTCACTTTTCATTTGTGTGTAACAAGCTAAGTTCGATCTAAAGGTTGAAAGATATTAGCTTGAGTCTAATCAGGTTATATTTTACGGTGAATATTGAATGCTTTCTTACCAAGGTAGCATTGATTGCAAAGCCTGATTTGAAGACTATATAAAGGAGAACTCTAACAACTGAGAAACCTAATACCCACACCTCATATGTGATACTAGTTGTGACTAGATTCGATTCTCCTTTAACCTTAGGTTTTTCACGAAACCCTGTAGGTTAACGAATTGAAGAATTCATAGGGATTGTGAAGCCAAACCTAACTATTTCTCTGTAGTTACGTGTTCTGATCTTGCTGTTTTCTATCGTATTGAGTACTATCTTCTCTAAGGTTTGCTCGAGATTTATTCTCCGATAGGCAAGATAAAAAGTATTCCCAAACATGTTCGTCTCATCGTTTATGATTCCACAATATCTTGTTTCGCTACCATACGATCAATATTATTGTGAGGTGATTTATATTTCTAGGATGTTCTTCGGGAATATAAGTTCGGTATATCAATTGGTTCCTGTTCACCTTGATTTATCAAAATACGGAACTAAAACTTCTAGGTATTTCTGTGGGAGACATATTTATCTATTCAATAGACTTTTCTATGTGAGACAGATTGGTTATCCAAGTCTTCGACTTTGGATCGTAGCAACTCTTAGTTGTAGGTGAGATCAACTAAGGGAATCAAGTGCGTAGAGTCCTGCTGGGATTCATAGGCGTAAGGAACGCGACTGTACCTTGATCAGTGTGAGATTGGTTAGGGCTCAACTACATTCAAGTCCGAAGTTAACTTGGAGTAGGCTAGTGTCTGTAGCGGCTTAATACAGTGTGGTGTTCAAATATGGACTAGGTCCCGGGGTTTTTCTGCATTTGCGGTTTCCTCGTTAACAAAATTTCTGGTGTCTGTGTTATTTCTTTTCCGCATTATATTTTTATATAATTGAAATATCACAGGTTGTGCGTAAGTTCAATCAATTATGAATCCGACCTTTGGGTTGTTGATTAAATTGATTGACACTTGGATATTGGTTTTTGATACCGTCCAAGTTATTTCTTATATTCAATCGGTCTCTCAAATTCCTATTTGTTTGATTGTAGATTGAATTGAGAAATAGAGATATAACTCTTGGATATACTTTTCTTAAGATTGAGTCTGACTGTCTAGTTGATTCTCTTGAAAGTATATTTGAGTTAGTCCATACAGATTGCTAAGCGAAATATTGGGTGTGGTTGTTAGACCCCCGCTTTTTCAATTGGTATCAGAGCAGGCAAACACGTTTAAGACCTCATAAGTCTTTGTTTATAGCGATCTGACTCTATGGACAATAGTGTTATCTCTGACAACGCAACACCAGTTCAGAAACACTCTGATTTGGTTCAAAGCCTTGAATCTCCGGAGAAATCTCTCACGTCTTCTCCAAGGAATGAAACTGTGGTCAACTGGGAAAACTCCTAGATGAACAGTTGGATGATCTTTCAGATGAAAGTGATTCAGAAGAGGAAAAGATGTTGATGAGGAAGTCTCACAATATATCAAGCTTTTCGACCATCTCATAAAGAAAAAGAAGTCAACATTTTGCTTGGATGAATATCTGAAACCTCTCTGTGCAGAAAACGGAAAATTGAGAAAACTCTTTAAGGGATATGATTGTGGTTACAAAAACTTATAATCTCTTCTTAAAGATCATGAAGAATATGTGCGTTCAAAAAAATCTGAATGTGATAATCTTTGTCGAAATCTCTTTGTGTTGAAAGAAAGACTTGTAGAAACTGAAGCAAGATATGACTCTCAACTAAAATGTTTTAATGACAGAGAAATCAGCTTTCTCAACAGAGAAAAACTTTTGAAGGCTGATCTAGCTGCTGCTCTTGATAAGGTCAAATCACTGGAAGTAAATCTGAAAAGATTCAATACTAGTTCTACAAAAGTATCCACTATGCTGGGAGCATGTAAAGAACATCGTGATACACGTGGTCTGGGCTATAAAGGAATAGACACTCCAAGTGCTGGTAAGATAAATTTTGTCCGTGCTAATTGAAAACTCCCTAGTGAAAATCTCATTGATATCAAAAGTGAAAAACTACCTTCAGCAGCTGACGGTCCTAAGGACAAAGATTGTCAACCTTCAAAAATAGCTCATATGAGAACAGTCAAAAACATACCCTTTAACTGTTATTATTGCGGCAAAAAGGGTCATCTTGAAAAGAGATGTCATTTTCGACTGCGGAATGAAAGATTTCATAACATTCTTGTATGGATGTCTAAAGAAGTAATCAAACCTACTTCTCATTATGCTGGTGTTAAAGATCTAGTCCGTAATCAAGAAAAGTACTGTGATAGGACAATTCTTGGTTGTAAATATAACACAAAATCTGTTTACAATTGTAAAGGGAAGAATATTATATGGACGACTGACTCTTTAAATTTCTCTGTAAAGAGAAAAATTCATTGAAGGAAGAAAAAAAATTCAAACTCCTTTCCTCTCACTGAAGTAAGTCTTGAATCTAAAATGTTTGTTCCCGAATACATTCACATCAATAATCGTGTCTCGGAGCTCAAGACCAGTATAAATAGACTTAACCGCAATATTAAGAAGGCGAAAAAAACTGCTACATCAGGTAATATTTGTTCTTCACCTATTAATTCCTTTGGAAAATCTGATATTGTTTCTGATGACAGTCAAGAAAGAAAAAGGGAAAATGTCAATGCCCTTGATGAGCTATTTGCTTGTCAAACTACAACTTGACTGCTTTCTAATGAGCATCCTCCTTGAGACCGTGTGAGAATGCTCATAATTCTCAAGAAGCTTTTCTTCTTGTCTAAGTTGTCCCTGTTGTATCTCTTTTTCGTTTAAAAAATAAAATGATCATCTTACTGTTGACCCCTGCTCCGGTTAATTATTACATTTGTAATATATTTGATCAGTAACTCTTGAGAAAGTTCTCTTTGTTGCTCACTTTGAAATCCCTCATTTTTCTTCCTTATGACAGTTAATTTGTTGTCTATCAACAATAATCTTGTTCCCTCCTCTTGGGCTAAGATTTTCTATCAATGTGCTTAGATTTTTGCTTTGATTTTTATCAAAACTACTTCTAAATTAGGCTCCCTGGTTCTCTTGGTCTTGAACCTGGTTCATAATCATATGAGTACGTGCACCTGACCCACTACCAAACGTAAACGAGTAACTAGGGTTTCCCTATGAACGTCTCATATATATATATATCATGAACTCTTCCTCTGATATATACTCGTTCGGTAACGTCAATTCTCCTGTTAGATTATGGTATGCATAATGGATGGATGCAAAAAGGAAGACAATGTTGAAGGCAGCAAAGTTATTGAGTTTCACGAAAAACCTCTCTCCATAACCTGCCTTCATGCAGTTGATTATGAACAAGATCTGCCAGTTCAGATTTCGTCTCAATTGGTAAGAAATCTTCTTCGAGATTTTGAAGTCGTTCGTGAACAACTTAAAATTGCAACAAAGAATCTTGAATTTTTGAAAACTGAACTGAAAAAAGCATCTGATGAACTCATTTGTGTTCGATCTCTGGTTTTTTATTATGTCTGAAGATCTTCCGTTTTGTTTTGTCTAGGAAACTTCTTATGAGAATTTATTCTTGTGTTTTAAGAAGGATAACTAGGGTTTGGAATAGCCATTATTGTGAGTACACATAGCTATTGCCAACGATTTTCATCTTGCAATGTTTTTAGATTTATTTATTTAAATTCTAAAGTTTATTTGGAAGATGATTTTGCAGTATTAGTCTTTATGGTTTTGTATATTGCAAAAAAAATATGGGATATGCGTGTTTACGTCCGTGAACTATGATTGCCTCATATATGTCAAAAGTTAAGCCTATTATGTCATTATGCAAATATTGATGAAGATAGGATGAACTTTTGATTGCAAAGATTAAGTCTTTAAGCAAATATTGATGAAAAATAGAATGAATCTTTGAATATTCCGCAGTATTGGCCTTTCCCTGATCCGGTTCTATGTGAAAGTATTGTGTTGCTCCGTAAGTTCTCTTATGTTGAGCATTTCCGATTAAATTAATCATGGGATCTCTTGTGATTAATTTAATTGAGTACTTTGGATACAAATTCATGTTTCATGTAATTTGTTAATGTCCAAATAAATCCTTCTTTTCTTGTAAAAGTAAGGTCGCTCTTGTTGTTCTTTCGAGAATTACATTTTATGGGGTAGAGTTCTTAATTGAACTTGTGCTTAATTGCCAAATCTTTATGGGGAGTGCGGTTGTGGAATATTGTAGGAGTTTTCTTGTATGTTTATGAACTCTTGATGAATGCATTTAGTTTCGACTATATGATTGCATGTAAACAAAGTTGATATGTTTTCTTTTAGTCATGAAGTATCTCTATGAGAATTTCATTATGATCTCATTAGTTCTCGTACCTTTGCCAATTTATATTGACAAAAAAGGGGAAAATTAATGTGTAGTTCACACTACAAATACATATGGTTTACGGATCATTATGTAAGGGGAGTGGTTTTCATGTGAGATGAAGTATTGACTAAGGGGGAGTGATACATATAACCATAGTATTGTTGTCAAAGTTGTGATACAATTGGACTTTGATGTTATGTAATGATACTATGACACTGTATAACAATGATTGAGAGCTATTATTTTCTCATTGTTATAGCTACGGATCTCAACTATGATGCTGAGTTGAACACATTCAGAATCACTGGAGTACTTGGAAGTGACGAAGATTTCGAGTAATGTTGAAGAACCAAGGAAATCAAGCATTTGGATGAGAAGCTACAAAGTTTATTTATTTTGTAATCCATATGTATTGATAGTTTTTTCACTAAAATTGACAAAGGGGGAGATTGTTAGGGCACTGCTCGGTCGAACTCGCAAGCGTTGCTATCTCAAGCTTGTTATCAAGTTTAGTTGCCAAAACTATAAGTCTTGATTTCTAGTTTACTTATAGCTAAGTCTCGGATTAGGATAGAAAGTGTAGTTGATCATTAGACTTCACGACGTTCATTGATTGAAGACGAAGAACTACTAAGGAGAGCTCTTTGAACTTCATCAACAAAAGGTATGTGGATACTTGAACTCATCTATCACTCAAAAGTCTATCTACTCTATCTCCTATTTGAGACAAAAGTCGTATATCTATATAGACTTCGATTATACAAATTGTATATTTCGAGCTGAGTTTAACTCGCTTACATATTTCTCGAAATATGTGTTGGTAAGCTTTCGCTTTAACCAAGTTCATCTTATATTCTTGACGAAAGTCAAAAGATGATCATGTGAAAATCGCCTTGTAACATCTTACATGATTTGTGTGAGACAGTCATTTGATGTAGACTCGAAATGTTTCGTATTGATCATTCGATCACTTGAAAATTGCTTTGAAGCTAATAGTTTGTGTGAGACAGCTATTGTCGTCTTTCGAGAATGTTTCAATGATTGAAATGGGAGTTTAGAACACTTAACCATGATTGGATTATAAGCACAGTATGCGTACTTGCATATGTGTTGATCCAAGACCGGAACTTAGTATGCATACCCATATGCGTACTGGTTGGTCAGGTAAAGTCCGGGAGCTAGAGTATGCGTACCTGTACGCGTACTGGCGAAGTCAGTTGAAGTCTGGGTAGTAGATTATGCGTACCTGTACTGGTTTTAACTGAAGTTTGGAAGTGTACGACAGTATACGTACCCGTTTGCATACTGGCGAACATAGTCCAAGTCCTTCTACTTAGGTATGCGTACCCGTTCGCATACTTGAGTGGGTTATGTTCTAAAATCGGTTTTTTCATGTACTAATACATTTATATATTAAGGAATGCAATCTTTTGCAAACCGTGGCTATAATGTTCATGAATTGATTCGAGTGAATCAAAATCGCTTTTGCTTCAATTGTGTCTTGTATACTTCTATGAGAATATAAACAATTGAACAACTCTAGAACTAGTTTCATTTGAGTCACTTGAACTAGTTATGGTTAAGATGAATATGGTTGATATGAAAGTGTTCATATGGATAACTTCGATTAACTATTGTTGAGCCAACAAGGTGTACACGTTTAGGTACGGTTACCCATATCTAAATGAAGTCACTTTTCATTTGTGTGTAACAAGCTAAGTTCGATCTAACGGTTGAAAGATATTAGCTTGAGTCTAATCAGGTTTTCATCTAACAGTGAATATTGAATGCTTTGTTACTAAGGTAGCATTGATTGCAAACCCTGATTTGAAGACTATATAAAGGAGAACTCTAACAACTGGGAAACCTAATCCCCACACCTCCTGTGTGATACTAGTTGCGACTAGATTCGATTCTCTTTTAACCTTAGGTTTCTCACGAAACCCTGTAGGTTAACGACTTGAAGAATTCATAGGGATTGTGAAGCCAAACCCAACTATTTCTCTGTAGTTGCGTGTTCTGATCTTGCTATTTTATATCGTATTGAGTACTATCTTCTCTAAGGTTTGCTCGAGATTTATTCTCCGATAGGCAAGATAAAAAGTATTCACAAACATGTTCGTCTCATCGTTTGTGATTCCACAATATCTTGTTTCGCTACCATACGATCAATATTATTGTGAGGTGATTGATATTTCTAGGATGTTCTTCGGGAATATAAGTTCGGTATATCAATTGGTTCCTGTTCACCTTGATTTATCAAAATACGGAACAAAAACTTCTAGGTATTTCTGTGGGAGACATATTTATCTATTCAATAGACTTTTCTATGTGAGACAGATTGGTTATCCAAGTCTTCGACTTTGGGTTGTATCGACTCTTAGTTGTGGGTGAGATCAGCTAAGGGAATCAAGTGCGTAGAGTCCTGCTGGGATTCATAGGCGTAAGAAACGCGACTGTACCTTGATCAGTGTGAGATTGGTTAGGGATCAACTACATTCCAGTCCGAAGTTAACTTGGAGTAGGCTAGTGTCTGTGGCGCCTTAATACAGTGTGGTGTTCAAATCTTGACTAGGTCCCGGGGTTTTTCTGCATTTGCGGTTTCCTCGTTAACAAAATTTCTGGTGTCTGTGTTATTTCTTTTCCGCATTATATTTTTATATAATTGAAATATCACAGGTTGTGCGTAAGTTCAATCAATTGTGAATCCGAACTTTTGGTTGTTGATTAAATTGATTGACACTTGGATATTGGTTTTTGATACCGTCCAAATTATTTCTTATATTCAATCGGGCTCGCAAATTCCTATTTGTTTGATTGCAGATTGAATTGAGAAATAGAGATATAACTCTTGGATATTCTTTTCTTAAGATTGAGTCTGACTGTCTAGTTGATTCTCTTGAAAGTATATTGGAGTTAGTCCATACAGATTGCTAAGCGAAATATTGGGTGTGGTTGTTAGACCCCTGCTTTTTTATATATGCTTCACATGGATACCACTGAATCACAGGATACTGGGGGAAAAGAAGAAATCTTTTAAGAAGCTGTAGAATCTCCTATGCAATCTGATATGAAGGTTTCTTTACATGCTCTAACTGGTACTGCCACTGGTGATACCATAAGAATTCCTGGTGTCCTCCAAAACCACAAGGTGTCCATATTCATTGATACTGGAAGCACAACCAGTTTCAATGATAGTGCCCTAGCTTCTTCACTCCAGTGTTGCATTGAACCAACTAATCCCATGATGGTCATAGTTTCCAATGGTGCAAGGACAGTCAGCACTGGCATCTGCACAAAGCTTCAATGGAACATGCAGGGCCACAAGTTTATTGAAGACTTGAGGATTCTTCCCTTAGGGGGTTGTGATATTGTACTTGGTGCTGACTGGCTCAAGAGCTTAGGTGTGGTACTTTTTAATTTCTCCAAGTTAAGTATGTCCTTTAAATACAAGAATCAACATATTACCTTACAAGGTATTACCCCAAAGCCTTCATTACTTCAGATGAGTGGTACAGCACTCAATAAAAAATTTTCTAACAATTCCCATAGCTTGGTGGATCAGTTATTCTCTATTTCTGCTTCCACACCCACACCCACAACTCCTGAAACACTCCTTCTATTACTACATGAATTTGAGGATATTTTTCATGAACCTACTCAATTACCACCTAAAAGGAGCTTAGATCATACAATTCCTCTTCAACCTAACTCAACTCATGTCAACCTTAGAGCTTATAAATCTCCTTATATTCAAAAGGCAACAGTTGAAGAAATTGTAAAAGAAATACTACAGTCTGGCATTATTCAACCAAGTCACAATCCTTTTGCTTCTCCAATCCTCTTGGTCAAAAAGAAAGATAACACTTGGAGGTTTTGTGTGGACTATATGAAATTGAATAGTATCACCATCAAAGATAAATTTCCCATTCCCATTGTAGATGAGCTGCTAGATGAGTTATGTGGGTATGTCTTCTTCTCTAAAATTGATCTAAGAGATGGCTATCATCAAATCAGAATCCATGACTTGGATATCTTCAAGACAACATTCAGAACTCATCAAGGTCACAATGAATTTAAAGTAATGCCATTTGGTCTTACTAATGCTCCTGCTACATTTCAAGCATTAATGAATGACATTTTCAAGCCATATTTGAGGAAGTTTGTTTTGGTCTTTTTTGATGATATCCTCATCTACAACAAAACTATGTCTGAGAACTTGGAACATCTTAGGATTATGTTCTCTACCCTCAGAAAACATCAGTTATTTGCTAAGCTATCCAAATACAGTTTTGGCCAATCTTCTTTGGAGTACTTGGGTCACAACATCACATCTGAAGGGGTTAGTGCTGATCCTAACAAGATTGATTGCATGCTTAATTGGCCACTTCCAAAGACTATTAAAGACCTGAGAGGTTTTATTGGCCTCACAGGATTTGTCTAGGGATATGGTCCAATATGCAAGCCTCTGACTGACCTTCTCAAGAAGAATTCTTTCCATTGGAGTCCTGCTGCTACTATTGCCTTTGAGAAGCTCAAGACTGCCATGAGCAATACTCCTATGTTGGCCATCCCTGATTTCACCAAACCATTTGTAGTAGAAAGTGATGCTAGTGATTCTTGCATTGGAGCAGTTTTACTTCAAGATGGCAGGCCAATTGCTTATTACAGCAAACAATTAGGTCCAAGAGTTATAACACTTTCTACTTATGAGAAAGAGTTTCTTGCCATTGTTATGGCTGTTCAAAGATGGAGACACTATCTTCAGGGCACCAAATTCACCATCAAGACTGACCATCAAAGCCTCAAGTACTTCTTGGAGCCGAAACTTACTACCACCTTGCAACAAAAATGGTTGATCAAACTCTTAGGTTTTGATTATGATATTCAATACAAGAAAGGAGCCGAGAACATAGTTGTTGATGCTCTTTCAAGGAGACCTGCAGATGCTGCTAATTTCAATGCCTTGGAACTCTCTACTCCATCTTGAGTTCAAGATGTTCAAAGAAGTTATCTCAATGACTCAAAGTCCAGCCAGCTTATTTCTAGCCTGCTTCTCAACCCTCTCAGTGCCCCTCATTACACTTATCAGCAAGGTGTCCTAAGATACAAAAACAAACTCTACATTGGAGTTAGAGGAAATGTGAGGCAAACACTCTTAGAATCACTACATGCTTATGCAGTTGGAGGACACTCTGGAATCCAAGCCACTTCAGTCAGAGCAAGAACCCATTTTTGTTGGAAGGGCATGCACAAAGATATAGTACTTTTTGTCTCTCAATGTGATGTCTGCCAGAGAAATAAGAGTGACACCACTACTACTGCAGGGTTACTTCAACCTCTTCCCATCCTTGATCATCCATGACAGCACATCACTATGGACTTCATTGAAGGCTTGCCTGTCAGCAATAGGAAGAGTGTTATCCTTGTCATTGTGGACAGACTTACCAAATATGCTCATTTCTTGGCACTTTAACACCCCTACATATAAGCCTCAGTTGCCAATGCCTTCCTCACCCAAGTGTTCAAGTTACATGGCTTGCCCCTTCCTCAATTGTGTCTGATAGAGACAAAATATTTACCAGCAACTTTTGGCAAGATCTTTTTAAGGCTTTGGGCACCAGTCTCAATCTGAGCACAACTTATCATCCTCAAACAGATGGACAAACTGAGAGGGTCAATGCCTTCTTGGAGACTTATTTAAGGTGTCTTACTGGCCACAATCCAAGCGAATGGAGCCATTGGCTAGCCCTTGCAGAATGGTGGTACAACACCAGCTTTCATACCAGTTTTAGAATGTCCCCCTTCCAGGCTCTTTATGGGTATGTTTCTCCTCACCTTGCATTCCCTACTTATGCCACTACCTCAGTTGATGCAGTTGAAGCTTATTTGAAGGAGAGGGATTCTCTACTTGATATTCTCAAGGAGTCATTGCATACTGCTCAAGCTAGAATGAAGTTCTATGCTGATCAGTCAAGAAAGGACAGATGTTTTGAAATATGAGACATGATGTATCTCAAACTGCAACCTTACAGGCAGGCTTCTGTGTCTCTGCGCAAGAATTTCAAACTCTCCTCCAAATTTTATGGCCCTTTTCAAGTTTTGCAGAAGGTTGGTCCGTTGGCCTACAAATTGCAGTTACCTTCTGCGGCACGTATCCATCTAGTATTTCATGTGTCCCAGCTCAAACAACACATTGGACCTAAGGATACCCCATCTCCCAACCTCCCTGTGGTCGACCATGAAGGGGAAATTATCATGTCACCTGAGAAGATCTTGCGCACCAGAATCATTCTCAGAGGCAAAAGGTTGGTCAGACAGCTTCTCATGCAATGGACCAATTCTTCACCAGAAAATGCTACATGGGAGGACCTCTCTAATATCCGAGCACACTATCCAAACTTCATCCTTGAGGAAAATGATCTTTCTCAGGGACAGGAAATGTCACAGTGTGACTAGTGAGAGCTGCCATAGGGTCTGCTGCTAGTAGTTAGTTGAGTATAGTTAGCATTTCTTTTATTGGTAGTTATTGTCCATTCGATTAATGACACGTGCCCTTCATTATCTGCTGTAGAATTAGGGTTAATCATTGGTCATTATAAGCTGTAAGAGAACTTCATTTGATGGCAATCTGAAATTAAGAAAACAAAAACTATTTGGCTGCGCATATTGCACAGATTTTGGCCTGAATCTTCGATTCAGGAGGTGTTTATCACCATTTATCTTCTTCATTTACCCATTTTCTCATCTAGTTGTTGTTAAATCACAACAAAGATCTATGGGCCGGACACGGGTGGGATTCTCAAATCCGCACTTTTAGCGGTTTGGTTGCGGTTGGAGTTTGAAATCTGCGGATTCACCCAATTCGTAAGAGAAATGGTATTTCATCTTATAAATGCTTCGGTTACTACTATGCCGGTGAAAGCTATTGAAGAGTAATATGTTTATGTTGAATTGTGTTCTGTTAGAGTTTCTGCCATGGATTGCTTGTTAAGTTTTGACCTGATACAGTTTTTGTTTCATAAAACAGGTAGAGGAGAATAGCCTTAGAACGCACCTCATGCAGCTAAAACAATCTTCAGCTGAATGTGAACACAAATACTCTATTCTGGGGAGACTTATGTGACCACTGTCAACATAGAAGCTTATCTAATTCTTCCTCCAAACTGCCTTTATCGTTGGCGTAGGAAACAACATTCCTAATTGTATCCTCTAAGTGTATATTGGTTCACTTTTTTGGGAATTTTTTATTCTTTAGCTTTCTTATAGTTCCCTTTTCTGTTCTTTGGAAACGAGTCTTTTTTAGCATTCTTATAGTTCCCTTTTCTGTTCTTTGGCAACGGGTCACGAAGCTGTATCTTCTTCCCCGTGTATTTTTTTCTTTGTCTGTATTACAAGAAATGAAAAGAAAAGAAAAGTAAAGAAACATGAAAAAAAATGCAAAACAGAAGCAAATATCACATTCGCGATTAATCTGCATCTGACCCTTATCACCCGCTAATCCGCGGATGTGAAATCCGTGGGTGATTGGGTCGGACACGGTTGGATTTTCCAAATCCGCAACTTTGACGGATTGGACGAGGGTGACCCCTAATCCGCATTCGTCCGTCCGTTGCTCACCCCTATGCATCCCGCTAAATACAGGGGTGAGCAACGCATTCCGTCCGATTTATGAAAACGACAGATTTGTGATTTTCACCCAAGTCTAATCCATTACTCATTGGATTGACTCTCGCGGGTGAGCCGATAAGATGGATTTGCGGATTTGAAAAGAAAAAAAAAAAAAAAACAGATAAATGTTTAACTAGACTAATATAACTTAAATTACTGATATTTATGTAATTACAACATAACAAGAGTAGCGTAACATATTTCGAACAACACAAGTTAAAATATTTATCAATATGATGACTTCCAATCAATCAAAATTAAATTGATATTCTTTTGAATAACTTTGAGGATCTTCACATATATGTATAATCCGACATTATCTTTAGAATTGGATGTCCGATGGATAAGTTCTATGCAATAGTTCAGGCTTTGAAAAATTGGCTGCGTTATTTTATTCATAATGAGTTCGTAATGTTTTCTGTCATGATTCTTTGAAGCGCATCAATAGTCAAGAAAAGCTTTCTTTTAGACATGGTAAGTGGGCTGGTTATCTGCAAGAGTACACTTTTGTTCTGAAACACAAGGATGGATCACAGAATCAAGTTGTTGATGCCTTAAGTCACAAGAGTTTGCTGATCAATACTATGGGAACTGAGGTATTGGATTTCGATTCATATTATGATCTTATTCAAATGGATCCATACTTCGCGGAGACTGTGAATGTTCTCGATACAGGAATGAGAAATGACTACCATATGCATGATGGTTTCCTCTTTAAAGGAAATCAGTTATGTATTCCAGATTCTAGTCTTCGGGTAAAGATTCTCAAAGAGCTACATGACGAAGGACATATGTGCAGAGACAAGACTTTTCAACTTGTTTTTAAGTCGTATTACCAGCCTAAATGAGACGTGAGGTTGGAAGACTTGTAGATAGATGTCGAATATGTCAAATATCGAAGGGAAAAGCGTATAATGCATGTTTGTTTATGTCATTGAAAGTATCAAATCAATCTTGGACAGATTTGAGCATGAATTTTGTGTTGGGTTTACCTCAAACTCAAAGGGGAAATGATTCATTATTTGTAGTTGTTGACCATTTTCCAAAGATGGCGCATTTAATTGCTTGCAAGAAGACTACTAATGCATTAAAGTTAGTTGAATTGTTCTTTCGTGACATATATCGTTGCATTGATTGCCTTGTTCAATTGTTAGTGACCGGGACACAAGATTCCTTAGTTATTTCTGGAAGAATTTATGGAAGTTAGCTAATACGAGGCTTAACTTGAGTAGCGCATATCATCCTCAAAGTGATGGACAAATAGAAGTTGTGAATCGTTTATTGGATGATATACTACGATGTATGTCCGGAGAAAATCTGAAGAGTTGCTAAGTTTGCATTTAATCGCTCAGTAAATCGTTGTCTGGGTATGAGTTCTTTCGAGGTTGTTTATGGCTACAACCCACGAGCACCAGTAGATTTAACACCTTTTCCTGATTTGAAAATAATCGAAGCTAGAGTTGTAACAGGTTCCCAAGTTGGCTAAAGAACAGTAAATTCAGGCTAATGAAAATTATAAGCAGGCAGTAGATATGAAGCGCAGAGATATGAATTTTGAAGTAGGAGATTTTATGTGGGAAATATTATCAAATGATCGCTTCTTTGTGGGTGAATATAACTATAAAGGCCTGTAAGATTGGTCCGATGAAAATTATTGCAAAGATTAAACCAAATGTTTATAGGTTGAAGCTTCCAAGCCATATCCGTACTTATGATGTTTTTAATGTCAAACACTTAGTGTCGTATCGTGGATATAATTCAGAAGACGAAGATCAGCAAAATTCGAGGGTGAATTTCTCTCAACCCCAGGAGAATGATGCATATGAGCAAGCTATAGCCTATTTGAAGGCTAAAAACTCAAGTGTCGTAATTTAGCTCAAGACGGGTCTAATTTGAAGTGAAACGGCCTAACGATCAAGAATGCAGCTACTTTGTTGCATCATCTTCAGAATTTAGTGAAATTCCATCATTCAGGACCTCAAAAGGTCGTTTTTGGAACAAATTTATTTTCTTATTGCGTCGCATGGTGTCGATTTTGCCGTTTTAGGAAGGCTTTTGTTTTCTTAATAACTTCTTCATTAGAGTACGTTTGGGTCTCCGTTTGTGGTATACAGTTTTATTTAGAGAGTACTTTCATTATCTTAGGTAGCCTAAAATTTGCCAAAAATAAAAAATTAGGGTTGGAGTCGGTTTATGGTTGTTTTCATCCTTTCTTGTCGCACACGTATATTTAAGAGTCTGCAAAGTTATTATTCTTTGTTCAAGTTTAGTATATGATTTTTATTTATAGTCGGGAAATTGAGGCCTGGAGGTCTAAATAATTATCTTTGTTCATAGTCGTTATTCCTAAGAATAATTCGAGGTCTGAACAAACTATCCCTTTTCTTTCTTTTTATTATTATATTCGCTGCACTAGATGCATAGAGAATGTGTGAACCTTGATTCCTACTAGCCTTCATATACTTTGACTGTTGAGTTTGATGAGACATATATGGACGATGATCTGGAAGCATCTTTTTTCGTCTGGATTTTGAAGACAACTTCTGAGAAAATTGTTTCTTTAAATCAGTGGGGCTGGACACATTGTCAATAAAAAATATATGAGTTGAATTCACTAGTTTGTTTGTCTTTAATCCGATTCTTGCACCTTCTAAAACAGTAACCCTTTTTACTACAATGAACACATCATAACATGTGATTGTTAAGGACTGTTTTGGTGGACTAAGCAATAGTTGATGGGTTATGCTCATAAACAATTTTCTTTTGATTCCTATAGTTGGTAAGCCTATTTGAATTCATAGGTCGAAGATTATCCAAGAGATCTTTAATGCCACAATCACGCACGCTTGTCTTAGATCCACTAATTGACTTGGCTAACTCTTCTTCAAGTTTTCTGATATTCATATGAGTATCAGATAACCTAGATTCGGACTCAAGAGGTTGAAGTTTCAAATACTCTTCTTGATATTCATAGATACAAGTAAGTAGTCATCATCTTATCGTTTTGTTCTTGATATTCAAGATCTTCTTGAAACAAGGCTTTCCCATGAGATATGGTATTTATCAATAAGTCTTTTGAAAAGATGAGGGTACCCAAATACACCACAATCTTTTAAATATAAACCAATAAATCCCGTATCTTAAGTGATCGTCTATGGACAGAGTCGATACAATACAACTTAAGTCATATACCTTGTGTAATTGTTTATGGACGAGGTCGAAACAATACGACAATAAAAATATTTACTTGATAATAGTTGCGGGAATAACCGATTGACTATTATGATCAAGGTCAAGTGATTCGGATTAACGTACGTGTGTAATTTACTTAATTATAATAACAATTATAATGCGAAAATGAGACACAACAAGATTTTGTTAACGAGGAAACCGCAAATGCAGAAAAACTCCGGGACCTAGTCCAGTTTTGAATACTCTCATAATTAAGACGATATACAAAATCTAATACCAACTTCGTATAGTTGAGACCAAGTAGACTACCCTAGCTACTTTGTTTCCTCAGTATCCATGCACCTTCGACTTCTAGAGTCACGCACGTGAATCACCAGTTCTTTTGATCGTATTCCAAACAGTAAAGGATAAATATGTTTGGTAACCACTCTATTCTATCTTGGTAATAAGATATTATGAGTCGTTGACAAAGGCTCTTCCGTTTAAACTAATAAACTTCTTTGTCTGATTAGATCAACCTAAACTTTGATTACCGAAATAACCAAACTCTAGATTTGCAATCTATCAATATATAACTCAAAGAGTAACTATAAGATGATGCCGATCTCAAGCAACTAGCCAACCAAGTCTATCAAACATAAACACGATTCTAGTTGGATCCCAGCTGATCAAGGTTTGTGCACACAATTCACAAGATACGAAAACTAGTAAGAAAAACTTCGTCGTCTCCAGATCTTCGTTTGTGTTCAATAATAACCTGCACAACACAAACTTGAATTCTCGTGTGATCAATCACACACAGAACAGAGTCTGTTAACAATGAATTATCACAAGATATCTTTAGATCCGAAAATGGTTCTAAAGATCCCGTCAATACTTTGATCCAGTTTGAGTGAGCCTTATATCAAAAGAGGAGGTTCTCAAGAATAAACAAACTAGGTGCAATCGAAGTTTCAACAACTGTTAGTCAATCAAAAATATAATCGAAAACTAAAATAACAATGCAATTATCTAGTTTCCCACCAACGGTACTCGTAGAGCTTCTTGATCCCACATATGTCTTTAAACGAGTGGTCGTAAGAGATTTCGCCTAATCATGGTACTTTCCTCTCCAAATAGACGGCTCCACCAGAAACAACAAGAATGAAGTTTTCCTGGCTCTTAGAATAGTTTGCAAGAAATGCAAACTCAAGTATTTATAGACCAAGGTTGTTTGGTCAACAAGGAAATTCCAAAACCGAAAATATTCTCAAGTTATTCACATTAAAGTACCAAATTTCGGTTTTCCAATTTCCAATTAATTACCAAACCATATTTTCGAAAACTCCCATAACAAAACTTCCATTATTAGTCTAACACATTAACTAATAATATTTTTCAGAGGATATGCTTTAATTGTTTGTAACTAAAACATATATTATGAAAATCATAATTAAATGCTTTTCAATTTTTCGATGGGATCACCTTGATATCAAGAAATATCTTTGAACAATTAATGATAAGAGTTATCTACATGTTCGAATAATGTCGACATCTAAAAGTTTCTCAGCAAACCTCAATTCCAAGCTTCTCACAAAATATAAAGAGATATGTGAATAATGGAAACTCGGTTTTGCTCTTTGGGATCGGTTCTACCATGACTCACAATGTAAGTTGTGATCGGTTATACAATGCTTCCCAAACTAGGTTGTGACCGATTACACCTTGCTTCTCAGAGGTAGTTTGTGACCGGTTACACCTTACTTCCCGAGTTAGCTTGTGATTGGTTACACCTTGGTTCCCAAAGTAACTTGTGACCGATTATAACTAACTTCCCAAATTAGCTTGTGATCAGTTACATCTTGCTTCCAAGAGGTAGCTTGTGACCGATTACAACTAACTTCCAATGTAGCTTGTGACCGATTACAACATGCTACACAATATAGGCTATAACTGGTTATACCTCAAATCTCAACAAGTTAAGATAAGTTCTACATTGTCATCTTATATTGGTCATTCAAAATATATGCAATAAAGAACCTGACCAATCATCATTTCCTTTAGATTATTAAACAAGTTCATATATGTACTTCCTGTAAACGAATGTTATAGACATTGTTTCCTAGGGTGAAATCATACTTATATCTTACACATAATAAAGTAACTAAATACAGAGATTATGTTGATGTCGTATTCACGAAGTTCCAAAAGATAAGCATTTATACTTCGTAATCCAATAAGTTCCTTGACACTTTGATCAATTGGTTTCTGTTCACCTTGATTTATCAAAAGAAGAAACAAAACTCATAGGTATTTTTGTGGGAGACAGATTTATCTATTCAATAGACTTTTCTTTGTGAGATAGATTTGTTTATCAAGTCTTCGACTTTGGTTCGTAGCAACTCTTAGTTGTGGGTGAGATCAGCTAAGGGAATCAAGTGCGTAGAGTACTGCTGATATTTGTTTATATAATTGAAATATCACAGGTTGTGCGTAGTTCAATCAATTAGATAATCCAACCTTTGGTTGTTGATATAAATTGATTGACACTTGAACATTGGTCTTTGGTACCGTTCAAGTTGTTTCTCATAATAATCAGGCTCACGGTTTTTATCTGTTTGATTTTCTAATTACATTGAGAAACAGAGATACAACTCTTGGATATATTTCCATTGATTGAGTCTGACTGTCTAGTTGATTCTCTTTGAAATTATATTGGAGTTTGTCCATACAGATTGCCTAAACGAAATATAAGGTGTGGTTGTTAGACCACCGCTTTTTCAGTTGCAAGTAGACCAACTTAATGATCCTTGAAATAAGTATATAGAGTTTATATCTCTATCTTTTATCAATCAAAAAGTCTAGACAATCAAGTCTGTGAACCTGATTGTTAAGGAAAGTACTTGAACGATCTCAAAAATCAATATCCAAGATCAATCTAGTCGTATCCAAATATTCAAATCCTTGATCCTTTTATCTATTAAGATACAAATTCTACAAGAAACAAGTTTCCTAATCGATCTTAATTATAAGGATGTATCTACTAGAGTTGAATATACACTACTTGTGTAGATCCTATTATAAAGATAAAGATAAACATATAACGCGGAAAAGGGAAAATACAAGACTCCAGAAGTTTTGTTAATGAGGAAACCGTAATAGCAGAAAAACCCTGGGACCTCATCCAGATTTGAACACCAAACTGTATTAAGGCGCTACAGACACTAGCCTACTACCAGACTACGGACTGGAACGTAGTTGAGATTGAATCTACCCTCCGGGCGATTCAGTTACAGTCGTGCTCCTTACGTCTCTTAAACCTCACAATGTTCTACGCAATTGATTCCCTTAGCTGACGTTCTTTACAGCCAAAGAGTTGTTTCAGCCTAAGTGAAGACTTTTGATACCAATTTTCCTCTAACAAATAAGCATATTTGATTTCCCTTTAGATTAAAGATCAAGGATTGGAAACCTGTTTGCAATATACAAAGCTAGCAAACCTCATAATCCGGAACACTTACACTCAGTTAGCTGAGAAACCTGGATCTTTAACCACCTCTCAAGTACAATCGTGAACTATTCAATTAAGAATAGTTTTCAGATATCTATCTTGAGGAATCAAAAAGTCTGAGACGAAGAGAACTTTGTGATTTCTATCTATCTTTACTGAAAGAGATTACGAGAATCTTGATAACAAAAAAGCAAGATCGAGATACACGAACTATCAAGGTAAAGATAGTCGGATCTATCTTCATGAATCCCCAAGTGAAGTCTTTAAGTCGTATATCTAATTATGTTTTTCAAAGGAAACCTAGGTCAATACAGGACGACTCTAGGTATTAACTAGGACACAAAGTGTCATGGATTGAATTTGCCAGTTGAAAGAGCATCTCTATTTATAGATGTTCAAGACTTATGGTTGCTTAGAATTCAAGCTAAGATAACTTGAGATTCAAGAAAACACTTTTTCAGTTTAGATGAAACTCTAATTATGGTTTCAAGTATGCATGTGAGTAGTTAGTCTTGAAATCACATATAAGAATATACACGATGGTCAGGTTATGGAACCGTGTATAATGACCGTTCTTTGGTAAATATGCCTTATGAACTATTAAGGAATTTGATGTTCATTTAAACACTTTAATCATGATCCACATTCACAAGTGTTTTAGTGATCAATGATGTCTTAGAGCTATTTATGAGAGTCTTAGCAATGTTAAACATATTTAAAATAATAAGTCTTTGAGCATCTGCTAAAGTTTTATATGGACAGTTGGTGAAACGGTTCGTGTACCGTATAGGCAGTTCACGAGTCAGGGTACTACGATTCATGAGCTGGGCTCGCCAACTATTCCGCGGCTCGTGAACTCAGGTGACAACGGTATGTGAACTGTGTTTGCCAACTGTTAGCCTCTTTACCGATTTCAGATCACCACGGTTCATGAACAAAGTTGGTGAATTGTCCCATTGCGAACTGGTTCGCCAACCTTCCTGTATTCTAGAAACTCAGATATCTAGGGTTTGTGAGATGGTTCGTCAACCTACCCTGAGTCGAAATAACCATAGTTCTAAATTTCTCTCTTTGATGTTTGAAACATTCCCAAATGATAAATCATTGCTTAGGAAATTTTCAAATGATCCACAAAATTAATTCTTGAACAATAAATTGTTTCAAACTAATATTGTTAAGGACCTTTGAACATCCAATGCTTGAATCATACTTCAAAATGTTTAACAAGACAAGCTTGACTCGAAATTTCTTCTTTGCAATAAATCTAACGAAGTCATATGACATAGTCTCAAATAGATAGAATGATAAAGCTTGTGAGTAAATATAATGGTTCAGTCTTCACATACCTTGTTGATGAAGTTCTCCAAATGTCTTCATCGATCTTCAGTCTTCGAGTGTGATATCTGATACTCAACTACCAACTTCTATACCTAGTCTGAGACTTGACTTACTAGACTAGAAATCAAAATATATTTTTGTTCATCTAACATTGACAACAAGCTTGAGATAACAAAACTTGTGGGTTCAACCGAGCGTTGCTCCAACACCATTGTTTTGGGGTAAAAACTGTTTCTGTTGTTTTTGGTAAATTTGGGTGTGTTGATGAGAAATGAATTCAAACCCTAAACAAATGTACTGCACAGGAGTACTTTTAGATTCGAGAGATCAATCTGTAGAACTCTGGCCTAAACCAAGAAATGGCCGTTCCAGTCTTGCTTCGGTCACAAAGTGAAGGAGAAGGGTTGATCTTAGGGAGGGAAGCGAAGAAGGTGTTTGAGATCAGAATGTTGAATTATAAAGGTGCGGCTGTTTTATGACTTGTATCAGAATATGGTTTCTGGATACTTGTGTTCTTGTCTTTGAAATAGGTTGAAATCCTATTTATACAAGTCATGTTCGAGCACCGCTGATCTCGTAGGAAGTGGAGGTGATTAAGTAGTGGAGAGGTGGGGTTGTGTACAAAGTGGTGATCACCACGTTTCCATTATGAGGGAAAACTGGTCACACTTTCACCCACTATTCTCATTGTTGTTAACCGTCCGTTCTGTCCTGACACTTTCTCGTAATGGGCGCGTTGCACGCCGCATGCTGTAAACCGCCAGACCAATACCCCAGTGAGCATCCCCCAATTTGTGACATGTTTGATGTCTCGAGTAAATAGGACAAGTCGTGAGACTCGCCGCTAAAAGCAGCACATAGTGCTTTTAGGTAAAATAATAAATTATTTGTGAAATCAATATTTATAAAACATCGCCTATGATCGATGAATATAAAGCATCGTTTTTAAACAAGCAGCTGAAAATAATCGATGTGCATGAAACATCGTTGTTTTAAAGCTCGTTCAAATTAGTCGTGAATTGAACGTCTTAAAAAAGTAGCATGACCGGCCCACCTTTGGGCGATCGTTTGGGTGGGTGAGCTACCACTTGGTCGATCGCTCCCTGTAGAAGGGGGTGGCCGATGATCACAACGTTACCCTGTTAGCCTCCTGAAAATAAATCTGAACCATCCGACTAGGCTAGCGAAGTTGGATGGACGAGATGATTTACGGCAATTGTACATTGCCGCTGATTGATTTTTAGGGTTTAAAGAGCATGCGATCGCCCTACTTTGGGCAAACGATTGAAAGCAATAGGAGCTAGTTTGAGCAGGCCGATTGGCCAGATGTAAAGGAGGGTTGCCAATGAGCACGCTGATATTTTTTGGGCCGCCTAAAATTAGATCTAAGCCATTCAACTTGGCTGGCGAAGGTGGACGGACGTGATCGATTTACGACAGAAGCGCGTTGCCGCAACGCGATTTTAGGGTTTCTGAAACAGCGCGTTCACCCTACTTTGAGCTATCGGTTTGATGCGCTCTTGGCTTTCCATGGGAAGGTCGATCAACTAGGGATGTAGTTGGGTCACCGGTGAATACACCAACACCTCTTGGATCGTTCGAAGGAAGATCTAAACCGTCCAACTAGGCTAGCTAAGTTGGGCGGATGTGATGAATTTGAGACCGTTATGGTCGGTCTTAGCTCGTTTGAGCTCCCCTTTCAACAACGCGATCACCCATGTTCTGGAGGACGTTCAAGGGAGTTGCGGGTGAACTAGAGTGAATCCGATCGGCTGGGATGCTAGTGGTCCCGCCGGTGGACGTCATGGAGATCACCTAATTTGATTGGGAAGTGGCTAAGCTTGTTGAATCGTGTGGCCAAATCGTGTGGCCATGATCGTTTTTTAAGACTGATATGGACAGTCTAGATTTTCCTTAAGGAATTTAAATGCGTTCGATCGCGCTAACTTTTAATTAAAAAGTGTGTAAACACGCTGATCTCTTTGTCAGAGGGTGGTGTAGCCTATGTGAGTGTTTTCATGCATGTCTCAATACTGACACTTTGGGAGATTCATGCTACTCCGCTGCAAGTGAACATTAATCGTCATGTCATGCCAATATTGAGAGTTCGGCTGGGAACATTGCATAGGAAAATACTAGGCAGGTCAATGCATTAATTAATAATGCAGTAGGTTAAAATTTACAGAATATCTGGGATTGTTGCTTCATGCACCATTCTGGATAAATTTCATAAATATGTTGAATTGCTCAATACATATGTAAGTAAAGAGGTCTGGACACTCATTACTTTTTTAAATGGCTCTGTTCCTTTGCAGGATGACAGCGTATTAAAAACAGGGTTTTACGATTTTAGCCCTGAACTAAAAACCACCATCAACAATAACTTGTCGCTCACTATGATTTTTCCTCTCAAAAGGTTATGATTGTTTCCACATTACCACCAATCTCTTTTTAGATTTTTTCTCATTCAACAAAATCGTTAGAAGTGAATAGATTATACTGAATCTTTGGTTTAGTACTATTCTCAGGTTTTACTTTTTCATTCTAAGTGAAATTTGAGATTTCATTTTTGTATTAGCCAATCCATTTTAGGAAGTGATTTACTATTTAATAAATATCTTTCTAGTTTGGATGTGAGTAATCGTGACTTCATTTTTTACTTATATGCATCTTGTTTACCGGTCTATGAATAGTTCCATTGGTTAGTAATATATGTATGTATTGTGTGTGAGTATGAACAGACTGAAAGTGGATTTAATTTAACTCGTTTGAAAGTATGAGCAACTTATTTCATGAGCATAGGGTTGCAAATAGTAGATTTCATTGGCTTTACGTGCACCCAATAACACTTTTTAAGCTTGTTTTTTGGTGTTATCATTTTTTATTTTTTTTTGATGGGTAGTACAGTGGTTAGTTGTGGCCCCTAAATATTATTAGCAATTACAAGGTCCAGGGTTCGAACCCTTACCTCTTTCAAGGAAGGGAGCATGAGAACCATCAGGCCACTTGATGATTTTCTGGTGTTATCATTTGAATGACCTTATGTGCAGATGCACCAATTATCGATATGATTTTAGGCTTGTATATTTGCATAAAATCCCATACATGTGAATATTGAATCACAATTTAGTAACTAATGATGAATGACAAGTTGACAACTTATATTTTTCAACTTTTTGGTTCATTATTATTTTTATTATTTTGTATTTTCTTTTTGGAGTTCTTGCTTCATTATTTATTTTCTTAGAAATAACTAGGTCTAGTGTTTATTAAAAAAGAAAAAGATAGCTAGGTCTAGCAACAAAAAATATTTAATGAAGCTCTAAAGACAGAAAGGATAGATAGAGAATAAAATTTCAATAAAGTGTAAAAAATTCTAATAATGGGTTGGAGAAATGAAGAACCAAAAGCTATAGTGATACATTAAGCATTTCGTTTCGTAAAATAGAACTCTTTCCTCTCTTTCTCTCAAACAGAAACGAAACGAAAACCCTAAAAAACTAGCGCCTCCCCTGCTCAGATCAACCTTCACCCCAAGCTCTATCTCTCTTTGTTCTTTCTAGTTTGATTAATTTTATCAATTTTCTATATAAATAGGTTTTTGTGGTGATTTAACCTTTGGTTTTCTCTGATTATCTTTTATGGATTGGTGGTTGTTTGGAGTGGGATGGGCTGTAAGCTTTGGCAACGAAGAAATCAGTGCATCTCACCATCTTCAGAGCCAATCTTTGAGCAAGTTTCAAAATCAGACAGACAAACATCTTCTCCACTTGATCTCCGGCAACAAGGAGGGGATTTGCCCTTCTCTCTGTTCTTGGTGATGTAAATTTTGTTAGATAATTTTCGGTGTTTTTGAAGGTTCCGGAAAGTTCTAGAACATACTAGAAATCCTTTGCGTACAAGGTTTCCTAGTTTAGGTTGATTTCCATACTTAGATAGGTTTCCTAGTTGGTTACGGTTTCCTTTTCCAAGGAGACTAATACTTGGGAATCAAGTTTGTGACTCCTATATAAGGAGGTCTAGATTATGTGTTTAGATATGGAATTCTCAAATGAAAATCAGTAGAGAATTAGAGAATACACAATGTAGTTCTCTAAGGTTTCTAGGGATTCCATCCCACCTCTTGGGGTGGAGTTTTAGGGAAAAAGAGGGACCATTTTCGGGTGTTGTAAGATACACCGTTAGTGTTGAAAGAGTACATCGTTATAGTTTTGGGGAGATGTGGAAGACATTGTTTAATGAAGAGAAGATCGCCTTGTTCGTTGATGGTGGAAGATCGTCGTTGGTGTTGGAAGAGACATCATTTAGAAGGAGATCATCTCGGTTATATGAGATAAGTATTATCTTGTTTGGTTAGACATTATTCGGTAATTATTGGAGCATTTTGTTCAAAAGAGTTATTTTAGGGTTTATAATCAACACAATGTTGGATCGTAGTTTGTTGATTGATTCATCAATCGTTAAGTGTGTAATTCTCTATTTAGTGGTTCCATAATAATGAAGAAGTCGTAACCGTTTTGGTGGATGTAGGCATATTGCTGAACCACGTTAAGTCTTGTGTGCTTTACTTATTGCTTCTAATATGTGTTTGCATCGTATATCTTTCATTCTACGTCGATCCAAAGATTTAGTGTCTTGTGTGTTAATTCTATTTGGATTTCCTTAACAAGTGGTGTGATTAGTTTGGCTATCTCCCACAATAAGTGGTGCGGTGAAGGTGGAGAGGATCGAAGTTAGAAGTGGGGATGTTCGGTTTTATGCGGGTAGCGGAATTTGTGGTTTCAAAGGATTTGATGTTTTCAAGTACGAAGGATTTGAAGTTTTCCAATATTTGAAGATGCAAGATGCATAGGTTGATGTTATCAAGCATTCGGATTTGAAGGGTTTGATGTTATCAATTTTAGGTATGAAGCAAGTTAAAGTGTTTCAGGAGAATGGGATACTTTGATATTCCACATTCGTTTTTGGTGGTGCTCTACATTTGAAGAATTTGATATTATACTTCTTGAAGCGTATAACCCTATGCATTCCGCATAGCTCCAAGTAAGTATTTGTGTAACCATATTTTGGTTAGTTGATTGTGTTTTTTACTTCGTTTCGTATGAGTCTCTTGTGGACTATTTTGGAAGACCAAGTTTTTTTCGTTAGGGTGTATTTGCTTCGCAAATTACGTTTTGAGAAAGCAAGAGCATTGTGGTTGAGATACAAGTTTTGGCTTGTATGTTTGTTGAAGTAAAGACGACAATTTTTAGTATGTAAAATTCTTATTATTGTTTTGGTACGAAGGGTACAAGTTTGATATCGGTCGTCATCAGTTAGATCATGTTGTTGTCAATCTTCTGACATAAAAAGTCGAAGGATGTTAAGAAGAAGTTAGACTCAAAGATTTTTGTGGCTTCAATTGCATAAGGCAGTGAAGATTTGGTGATATCTTTTTGAAGATTTCGTTTTGGGAATTGTTGACCGTTATCAAGGATCAACATGTTTCAGTTTTCGAAGAGTTTAATTTTGTTTGGAGTACTTGTGCGTGTTGGTTACAAGTAAGTTGAAGTGTGATGATCATTTGATGAGACGTGGTATGTTTTGGACTTCGTATACAGGGATTTCAGTTGTGGTGGAGCTATGGTTTGTTATTATTTAATGAGAAACAATTTTGTTAACACAAGTAATGGAATATGCATCTTAGGCATATGATTGAAGAAAGGGTTATTTAGTTGTGTTTCTGTGAACGTTGTAGCTTCGAAGGGCGTGTACCTTTGGAGAGTGACGTGGCTACATGTTTGGGTATCATTATGTTTCGTATACATGATATGTTTAGTGACATCCATTTGGGTGTTTAGGGCATCTTTCTTACTGTTTCTGAGAGAGATGCTAAGTAGATTGTGACATTTGTTTCGATGATGTTTTAGCGGAGGATGTTGGCAGTGTATCAGGGATCATCGAAGTGGTTTGAAATGCAAGACCGTTATGAAAAATAGGTTGGTATTTTAGTGTTGATATGTTCTAATTTGGAGGTGAAGACCCGTTTGATAGGAACAAGGTATCGTTTTGGCACTTTATAAGTTTAGGTACAATTCTACTGTTCGGTATAGAAAGCGATTTTGTCGCATACTACTTGGACAAAGCACAGTGCATGTTGCTCAAGTTTCTTGGACAAGTTTGGGGTTGAAGTTTCGGTGTGCTATCTCGTGAACCTTTTATCATCTACTGTTATTTGGTTAAGTACTTCTGGATACTGATCAAGTTTTGGTTTCCAAGTTTATTTCTCGGAAGAGGAAATAGTTTTGGTGTTAGTGTTGAAGAAGGTATTCTTTCTTTAGTATTCCATAAATTATGTTTGTAAAACTTGATCAGTTTGGAATTCTCGGTGAAGTGAGTTATGTTATAGCAGTGATGGTATTTTGAGAGATTTTGGTTTGGGTGGAGCAGTGTGTTCCTTTGCTCATCTACTACAAATATTGAGATTGCGGTTTCAATAATTACAGAGGCGGTAGAAGATGGGATCAAAGATTTATTTTGAGGATTTTATTCAACAACAATTTAGTTTTATCATCCTTTGCTTCTCAGCTTAGCGTGAGAAGTTAGCACTATTGTCTTGGATAGTTACTTAAGAACTTATTACGATTGCTTAAGAGTAAAAAGACAATGGGTGAGCACAACAATGTTTTGGATAGTTGCTTGGGAGCTGGTGGAGTTGCCTAAGGTTAAGAAGACGGTTGGGTGTGTTTGGGTCTTTACATTTTTTGAAGGATGATTGCCAGATCTTGTTTGGAACAGTTACGTACTGGTACACATTTTTGGGGTAAGTTTGACTAAAAGATATGCACAAGACAAAGTGAGATTGTTATGAAGTTTATCCTCTGTGATTAATCACATTTCCATCTGAGTCCTGTTAGTTTTAGTGTGGAGGTTTGACTTAGTTGACGAAGTTGAAACTGCATTCTTGCCTGGAGATTTGGTGGAGGACATTAATTTTTCACAGTCCGTTTGGTTTGAGGTTTAGTTAGGAAGTTTGGTATGTCAGCTTTTGGAGCCTTTGTTTTGTTTGTTCACTAATGTAATGATTTTGTGAAGCTTGACATGTTTGGTAACTTATTGTCTCGTTACTCGTTTCGAAGATATGCTCATGGAAAAGAGCAATTCAGTGTTTGATTGTTTTAAGAAGCAATTCGGTTTGGAGTTTTGAGATGAAGGAGTTATGTTCCGCTAAGAAGACGCTTGTGCAGATTTTTGGACGAGATTTGTTGACTTCGGTCGTTTGGGGGTTGAGTTGATATTTGGTCCAGTTTGCTCATCGTTGTGGTGCTGAGGCGATTGTCGTGGTTTAAAGATTGGCTCAGATTAGTGAAATCTTTACCGAGGTGGAGATTTGTTGAAACATCGACAAGGTGGAGATTGTTAGATAATTTTCGGTGTTTTGGAAGGTTCCGGAAAGTTCTAGAACATACTAGAAATCCTTTGCGTACAAGGTTTCCTAGTTTAGGTTGATTTCCATATTTAGATAGGTTACCTAAATAACATTAGGTTTCCTAGTTAGTTACGGTTTCCTTTTCCAAGGAGACTAATATTTGGGAATCAAGTTTGTGACTCCTATATAAGGAGGTCTAGACTATGTGTTTAGATATGGAATTCTCAAATGAAAATCAGTAAAGAATTAGAAAATACACAATGTAGTTCTCTAAGGTTTCTAGGGATTCCATCCCACCTCTTGGGGTGGAGTTTTAGGGAAAGAGAGGGACCATTTTCGGGTGTTGAAAGATACACCATTGGTGTTGAAAGAGTACATCGTTATGGTTTTGGGGAGATGTGGAAGACATTGTTTAATGAAGAGAAGATCGCCTTGTTCGTTGATGGTGGAAGATCATCGTTGGTGTTGGAAGAGACATCATTTAGAAGGAGATCATCTCAGTTATATGAGATAAGTATTATCTTGATTGGTTAGACATTATTCGGTAATTATTGGAGCGTTTTGTTCAAAAGAGTTATTTTAGGGTTTATGACCAACACAATGTTGGATCGTAGTTTATTGATTGATTCATCAATCGTTAAGTGTGTAATTCTCTATTTAGTGGTTCCATAATAATGAAGAAGTCGTAATCGTTTTGATGGATGTAGGCATATTGCCGAACCACGTTAAGTCTTGTGTGCTTTACTTATTGCTTCCAATATGTGTTTGCATCGTGTATCTTTCATTCTACGTCGATCCAAAGATTTAGTGTCTTGTGGGTTAATTCTATTTGGATTTCCCTAACAAGTGGTGCGGTTAGTTTTGCTATCTCCCACAACAAATTTTAATTTTACATAGTAAAAGTTCACAGATGTGTGATTTCAGTTCTACTTTTATGGATTTATTGTTTGATTTACTGTAATTGTTGCTAGATCTTGAGACCTCTCTTTTAGATTTGGCCATGTGGGTTGTTGTTGAAGGTCTGTTTATATTTTGCCTTATGGATGATGATAAACTCCTTTTCCGAGGAGCTATTAATCTTCCAGCTGAAGATGCTATGGTTGTTAGTGTGGATATGGTTTATATTCTTTGTCAGGGAAGCAATCAATGCATGTCAACATCCTCAGCTCAAATCTATGAGAAAAATATAGTTTCAACAACAGCCGGTGCATCGGCTTCTCCTACACCAAAAAGTTCCAGATGTGTTATATTATCTGTTTGTGGTGTTGAGATGATCTCATTATCTCTTGTTTTACTTTTAGTTTCTACGGATATTATGTTAGTCTCTGTTGTTTTAGTTTTATTTGCTTTAGGATTAGTATGGAAAACAAAGACAGTCGTTGCTCGATCAAGATTATCATCCAGTTCATGTTCTACCTCAACTGTGACCACATCTCCAATACCGAGTCAGCCCGATACTTCCAGTCACAGACACCTAAAGACCAATTCAGACTTCCTCTGCTACTTGAGACACTTTGGTTACTATTTGAGACACTTGGGTTACGTTTTGGTTACTGTTACTACTAGTTGGGTCATTGTTACCTTGATTGCACTAGGCAGTCTAAATTTAAAAAACTCCAGTTCATGTTATATACATGATCTGAGGAACATCAGGTTGGAATTGATCCAGTCATCGCTTTGTGCTTCGACACATTCTGATTTTGTTTTCAAAATCAGTTTGGTCCTCTATGTTTGGCTCTCTCCTTTACGAGAGAGATAGTTTTCTGAAATTGTTTTTAGATCTGAAGGGATAGATTTGATAGTCAAGAATTGGTGAAGATACTACAAAATGTATGACTGTTTTATGATTTTGAACAATCTCTATAAGGTTTCCGATTACCTAAATCGGTTTTCTCAATATATGTTTTGAGCTTATCTCTTTTTCGGAAGAAAACACAAAGTTTCGTAAAATAGAACCTAAAGTTAGCTACACTTTGTAATTTGCAAGTACAAATCTCTAGAGTCGTAGAAACCAATTTATCTTTCGCAACCTCAATCAAATCAACAACTGCAAATCATACTCTTTCGTCTTAACCACCTCATAGTTAAAAACTTCCAAAGACACTTATAAACCCAATGAACAACAACCAACACACATGACTTTTTCTTCTTTTTCTCTTCGCCATTTCTCAAACAAAAAGACGCTGTAAACAAACCGAATAGTTTTGTTTGTATCATAACGGACAGATAGTGTTAATATCGTGAGTGAAGGGGGTTGGTTACGATGCTTACAACCCACGCCCCCCTCTTTACACAACCGTCCAAAATAAAATGTCTGACATCATCATCAATACCCAGGATCTCCATGTAAGTCTACTTAGTCCGACGTAATCAGTCTAGAACTAACGGAGATCACGGAAACCGTCCTCCTCCTCCTCCTACCTCCCATATTCCCAACTCACCTCGTTTTTGTCAAAACACTCTAGACTGACCATATACCATCATCATAGCCTGGTCCCACACGTTACCTCCAAAATCCCTTTGCCATAAACACGACAAGTCAAAACGTCCACGTGTACCACCTTTTACTTTTAAACCACACTTGACCCACGTATACCGTACGGTCTATCCCGCCAAATTCTCAGTCAAAATAAAAAACAGATGATGCCAGTATTGAAAATAGAAATCTTAAATGGGACTACTCAGAACAGAACGGGACTCTTGATTGCGTTAAAGACTAGAGCACCCATCCGCAAGCCTAAAAGTCATGGTTAAAGCAACAGCTGCCTGCATACCTCTAACTGAATTAGGCCTGAGCAGCTTCTTAGAACGTTGCCTCACATGCGCCACAGTTGTAATTTTACCTTATATAAACCACCTTAAAATGGCTAATTTTCAATCTCTTAACGTAATCCAGATTTGAGTATAAAAATAAGGAAACAAGAGGCTCTCAGATTGCGCGGGTTGCAAGCTGGAAAAAATCACAAGGGGGGGTTTTGTAGAGTAAGTTAGGTAGATACCCAACTTGCAAAGGCAATTAAAAAGGGAAATTAGGGACAGTGATCACAATTTTGGTTAAAATATTGGTACAGAAGAATATTGTAAGCTAAAAATGGGCAAAAATCTTCATGAAAAAGAACGTACCTGCAAATTACCTTTAAACGATGAAAATAGATTAAAAAGATGCTCTTTTGAAACAATGGATTATGGGTTGGCCGGTTGTATACTTGTATTCAAAGCATGAAAAGAAAGGAAGCTAGAAGAGGAAAGAAGTAATTGTACCGTTCAAAGGACAGAGCATAATATTATCTATCTTTTTACTTCAATGTCTAGTCTCCAAGATATGGTTTCAGAATCCTCCATAACTTAATGTGTTATCAGTCCTCTACCCAAGAATTCAGGACTCGTTAATCGAAAATGGGTTGTTGTTTAAAGAGATTATTAATATATATCTAAGATAAAAGTATGATTTTTCCTGAAATTTTCTGAAATCTAAAACTTTGATTTTCTTCTGATGATGATCATCAAGGCATGGACATGTAGACCTCCATGCTTCCATTCTTTACACATTTACAGACAGGGCAATGACTTGAAAAAGCGTCACACGACTTACACAAACAGAGATGCCTGCAAGGAAATAAAAGAATACACGAATCTCGAGAATTACATCCCTTGCACACTATCTTGTTCATCATCATCAAACTGTTTTCATCCACTTGCTCTGGTTCTGGATTATTATGGACATTATTATCATCGTAATTATCACAACATGAACCAGCATCTTCAGCTACGGATGAATAACAATAGACATTTTCTTTGACTTGGTCCAATGTGTTGTGCAGAGCTATAACCATTGCTTCGTTTTCTTTAGCAATTCTTTGCCATACTTGGTTTTCCATTTCTGCTTTTCTTAGACATTCTTCAAGTTCCATTGTCTTCTTTGTGGCTTCTGATAATTGATCGTTTTTTTGTTGCAATAAGTTCACTGCTTTGGAGTCTAAACTTGCTAGCATTACAGCCAACTGCTGCTTTCTTTGCTCATGCAACGCTAATCTTAGTCTCTCGTTCTGTTCCCGCAACAAAAATCAAAAAAACAACAAGGGTATTAAAATTAAATTCACGAAAATTGGAAAAGCAAAAGAAACCCATAGCTATGATTGATTATTATTTACCTGTAATGTAACAAAGCGATCAATTTCCTGCCTCTGTTGTTTCTCCACTTGAGAGAGTAATGATTGAGTAAACGCCATTGATGAATGAAGAGAAGAATCATGATTATTATTATTATTTGAAGTAGAAACTAATTGCTGACCATAATAATCAAAACCCATGTTCTGATAACTACTAAAGTTCCTCTGTTGATTCTGCAACATCATCTGTTGCTGTTGTTGCTGTAACAGTTGCTGTTGTTGAAGAGAAAGATATAATTGTTGATAAAAACCACCACAAGCATTATTGTTCTCCATCATCCATTCCTGTGATGATGAACCACAAAAACTAATACCTAGGTTCTCTGAATGCTGCTGTTGTTGCTGAGCCTGAACAGCCATCTCCTCCTCTCACTTTATTTATAATAATCCTAACAAACTGATGAACAAAACAAAGACAAACTCTCTTTTAAAGATTCGTTTTTTTCCTCCTCCCTGACTAAACAAGAACAGAGGGACACAGAACAGAAGAAAACACAAAACTGGTTTCTTTTTTATGGGTGTTAATGTACGGTTAGAGCAGAAGTTGCGCATGAATGATCATCATAATATCATCTCCTTCTCCTTCTCCACCTGCAAACTTTATTTTCTTTTTCTGCTCTCTTTATTTAATTGAAGGAAAAAATTAAAGTCCATAAAATACGAATTACTATATTTATAACATAATATTTTTTTTGGAAAAAGTCCTAACTTAAATAAAATCTTAAATTGTAGACGACGAATCAGAACAAAATAGACTAAAAAAAAGGGTGTTTTGATAGAGATAGAAAAAGAAAAAAAAGTTTCCAGTAATTAATGGATGTAGTAGTAGACGTACTTATATACACGCTGATTTTGTGACAAAACTATCGGTCAGAAATTTCAGAGCCGTTTGTTGAAAGAGCAAGCTAATTCAATTCAATATCAATATTCAATCCTAATCTAAAAAACAGTAGGATTTTGACAGAAAGGACAGGAGCGGAGGAGGAACGGGAAACAGTCAGATGTTGATTTGTCAGTTTCGCTCCTCCTCCTTTTTTTTTTTTTTTTTTTAACTGTTAATTTTTTTTATCGGGTTTAATGGCAAGAAAAAGAGCACGTTACGATAATAACAACTGTTTTTATTTATTTAGGTATTAAAATAAGGAAACAGATGCAGTGTATATCGGATTAGTATAGAGCCAGCCAGCCCATGACAATATCATGAAGTAATAGGTAAAGCACGTAAATTGTTGCTGACACGTGTGATTGGTGGGTCCGGTTTGTGAGTACGTGTTATGTGTACCTGTCATTGGGTCAAGATAGACCAAAAAGAAAAGTGAAGGTGGGACCCGACTATAAGACTCGTGACTAGGCTTTATACTAGGTGGATAGATTTGGACAGTTTGGATTTGGATCTTGAGTTTTAAACTCGGGATGTCTTTGTTTCTGTTACCGTGTCTTGTGGATTACTATATTGACTATTGGTTAATTTGGAGCTAAGACTTTTACGGATGAGACAATCTGGATGGATTACTTGGGAAGCAGTTTTTTCATGGCTTTGAATTGAAAAGATTTCCGGAAATTGAGTGAATCAGAATCAAGAGCTCAAGACTCCTGTGATGTAATCCTTCCAATGAAAATGACTCGTATCCTTGGATTATTTGTTATTCAGTTCAATGCCATCACATAGAGGAGACCGTAATGCCGGTCTTCGTAGTCACACCATACGGCCTGGACCTTTTTAACAACAGTTTTGCCAAACAATTAAAACCTGGTCCAGTCAATGCGACTTGGGAGCTAAGCTTTCCCTCGTAGGGATGAATGTATTTGAGAAAATTCCTGGATTTCTTGTTCTATATATATATACAAGAAAAATCCATTCATGCTACTCATTAAAACGTCAAATTCTAGAATGATAAAATTTGAGGCAAAGGTTTATGTTCAGAATTATTCGAGGAACAAGGTGATTTGCTATATAAAAAGTCTACATTTATTATTTATCAGTATTATGTCAAAACATCAATGCTTAGAAATGGTACTGTTTCCCAAGGCGGCAAGGCCCATAATAAGAGATACCAATTTGCTTGTGGGCGTACCAACCCAAAGGCAATGAATATTTTGTCTTATATGTGTTTTGGTATGTCCCCAAATAAATTGGCATCCTTTATTAGTAATTTGGTTGTTTCCTTTATTTGGAGTCTTGAATAGGGATTTAAGGAGTGACAATCCAAAGCAAGGGAACCTATATTTTCCAAAAGAATCGGATCAAACACCATATATATATAGCTTAAAATAATTTTAGAAGGATGCTTTAGCTCTAGTATTTTATTTTATTTTTAGTTTTGAAGCGAAGGCCTTTAAAAAAAAGTTATCAGTCTACCTTAATTGCTGGGGATAGCCAAGTAGGAGAACAAGACCTGAAACAGACAGATATGCCGAAAAGGAAAATACAACAATTGAAAATAAAAGATAAAAATAAGAAATGACTTACGATTACGAAAATAACTAAGTAGAGGCTACTTCTCCAGACTGCAACTGAAACATGAGTAAGAATCATCGAGAACTATAGAGGCTTCATCCACTACTAAAATGGTTATCGACACTATAAACAAGTTGTACGAGAACAAACCAACACCACGTGATAATTCTATCAATATAGGTAAATGGTCGGCTTACATGAGGGTAACAAAAACTTACACACCACATAGGAAACGACGCACAACACACCAGTCCCAAGATCTCCAAGGAGTAAACTAATGTAAAGGGAAAATGTCACGTTTCTCGGCAGAAGAATGATAATAATAATAATAATAATATAAGTAATAATAAAGTTGTCGTAAATCCGAAGGATTCCAACTAAAAACACAATAATCAGCAATAGAATCAGCCCCATGAGAAATCGATGAAAGTACCACTAAGTTGCAAATATAAACGAGCAAACATCCTATAAAAAAAGCACAAAAGTTCTTCAAACACAAATTTTTCCGCATCCAAGCAATTCCCTTATGACCATCAACAAAACCTCCTACATTTGCACCAAATATATGTACTGACAGCCCAAGCTCTCGCTGAAGGAGTAAACTGGCTCAAAGGTCTTATGTCGAGGTATATCCAATAGAAGTACAAGTTGGAATCCAGAAAATCATCCCAAATGTTTAAAGTAATAGACTAATTGAAAAGAAAAAAAATTAGTCATATGATCCTCGAGAACTTGCCGAGAAGAAAAGAAACTCCTTTTAGACATCCAACTTAACCAATTAAACATAGCAATAGAAGGCACCTTATACCCATACCACATATAAAAACTGACGGTCCAAACCCCTAAGGTGTAAACTGGATTAAAGGTCTGCCATCAAGGTATATCCAATAAGAGTGCAAATCGAATTATAGCATACTATCCCAAATACTCAAAGGAATGAAAGAAGGATAAGCTTTAAAAGCACCCAACACAAAAAGGAGGCATATATACCACTGAATTTTTGGACAATCCTATAGACATGCCACAAACCTAAGCAAAATAAATTTCATAGCATACTGAGAAGAAATATCATTCATTTCGTCAGAACTTACATCATAAAAATTGATAAAGCAAAGAGATATGTTAAACAAAAGAAACTATGATTGTAAGTAATACTATATAAACCCCTGGAAAAGTGATCCCAATAATCCAACTCATCCTCCAAAGCAATCGAACAATCAATAACAAGCTCTAAAAGAACCAAGGAAGTTAGACCATTCCAATCACAAGAGAACATATAAAATCAAGTTTTATCTGCCTTAAGGTATCAATTATTATGATTTCTAGCTTATGCAAAACATTGAAAGTACACATCATATCGAGAACATCTCTTTTGGTTTGATCCAGACAATGAAAATCATCAACATGCTGCTCAATTATTTTATCAAGCCCACAAGAGTGCACCAAGTAGTAATGTCTCAGAAGCATTACTAGGCAGTGATAATTTCTATTCAAACTAAAATAAACTCTCGACAAGCATTCGGGAAAACAAGGCCATAGACCAACTTCACCTTCTAAGATAATAATAACACTTGCATCATACTTTCTACGAACCAAAGTACTTAGACACTTCCACTCTCGAAAGAACAAGTAGAAATCAAATCTTATTTGTCTGCAAGCATCAAAAAATTTAACAGACTATCATACATTAATGTAGTGATTATTTTCTTGTAAATAATCTGTTCTATTTTATCTATTATATAATAAAAAAAATATATAAAATTATTGTTAGAGCACTGCTCGGTCGAACTCACAAGCGTTGGTATCTCAAGCTTGTTTGTCAAGTTTAGGTGATCAAAACTATAAGTCTTGATTACTAGTCTACTTATAGCTATGTCTCGGATTAGGATAGAATGTGTAGTTGAGCTTTAGACTTCACGGCGTTCATCGATTGAAGACGAAGATCTACCAAGGAGAGCTTGGAGGAACTTCATCAACAAAAGGTATGTGGAGACTAAAACTTATCTATCACTCAGAAGTCTATTCTATTATATCTCCTAATGTGACTAACAGCATGTTGTTTTTTCCTCTATCTAAAGGCTAACCTCTACCATCCTCTATGTAGTAGTGGGGCCCGTTAATTTTGATGTTTTTTTTTCCACTACCTCTATAAAGATAGAGGCAAATCTCTATTTATGTAGGGGAAATGAAATAGCACCAACCAGGTGCTATCTTTCTACCAAACCTCTATTTAACCTGCGAAATGTCAAATATACCCTCAAACTATTTTGCATTTCCAATTGTTTAGTCCTCAATTCAAAATCTAATTGTTTTCCTCTTACCTTCTCTGGTTCTCTTCCGACTTTTATATTATACACATTTGATATTTCCAGCTGAGTTTAACTCGGTTATCTATTTCTCGAAATATATGTTGGAAGTTTTTTGCTTTAGCTACGTTCATCATTATTCTTGATGAGTTTAGTTGGAAAAAATATATTTGTTGGAAACTAAATAATAAGTCAAAAGATGATAATGTGAAAATTTCCTTGAAACGTCTTACATGATTTGTGTGAGGCAGTCATTTGATATCGACTCAGAATATTTCGTATTAATCATTCGACCACTTGAAAATTACTTATAAGCTAATGGTATGTGTGAGACAGATATCGTCGTCTTCTAAGGCTGTTTCAATGATTGAAATGGGAGTTTAGAACAATTAACCATTGTATGGATATAACACAGTATGCATACCAGTATGCAAACTGTTGTGGTATGATTCAGGTCCGGAAACCAAGTTTGCATACCAGTATGCGAACGATATTAACTGTTAAAGTCCAGGAACCAAGTTTGCATACTAGTATGTGAACGGTTCTACCTGAGTTAGGTCCGGGACGGCAGTATGCATACCGGTTTTCAAACTGTCGGACAAGACCAAAGTCCGGAACTATAGTTTGCGTACCCGTTTGCAAACTTAGTTGGTCAAGTTCTAAAATCGTTTGAGTATGTTTTCATACTCATGAACAAATACATTAATAAATTAAGGAATGCAATCTTTGCAAACCGTGGCTTAATGTTCATGAATGGATTCTCATACATCAATCCGATTTTGCTTTAATTATTTCTTATATACTTCTATGAGATATATACAATTGAACAACTCTATGAGTAACACAATTAGATTCATTTGATTATCTTTCATGTTTGATTGATTATCATATTTGATCTAGAAGTGTTAGATAAATGTGGTTAATACAAAAGTGTCCATATGGCTAACTTCGGTTAACTGTTGTTGAGACAACTCAATATACACGTTTAGGTACGGTTACCCATATCTAAATGAAGGTATATTTCATTTGTGTGTAACAAGCTAAAACCATCTAACGGCGGAGAGATATTGCTTTGATTTTAAGCAAACTTAGCTTGAATCTTAAATCAGGTTTTCATCTAACGGTAAATATTGATTGCCTTGTTACTAAGCTAACTTAGAAAGAAAACCCTGATTTGAAAGACTATATAAAGGAGAACTCTAACAACTGGAAAACCTAATCCCCACACTTCTGTGTGATACGAGTTGCGATTTGAGTCGATTCTCCTTTAACCTAGGTTTTTCCAAAACCATTATAGGTTAACGACTTAAAGACTTCATTGGGGTTCGTAAATCCAGACCCAACTATTTTCTCTGTAGTTGCGTGTTCTGATCTTACTTGTTCTATCGAATTGAGTACTATCTTCTCTAAGATTTGCTCAAGATTTATCTCCGATAGGTAAGATATAAAAAGTAATCACAAAGCTCTTCGTCTCATTCTTTGTGATTCCACAATAACTTCTTCTACTACCATATAGTTAAGTTATTGTGAGGTGGTTGATATTTCTAGGCTGTTCTTCGAGAATATAAGACCGGATTATCAATTGGTTCCTGTTCACCTTGATTTATCAAAAGACGGAACAAAAACTTCATAGGTACTTCTGTGGGAGACAGATTTATCTATCAGAATGGACTTTTCTGTGGGAGACAGATTTGTTTATAAGTCTTCGACTTTGGGTCGTAGCAACTCTTAGTTTTGGGTGAGATCAGCTAAGGGAATCAAGTGCGTAGATTCCTGCTAGGATTCAGAGGCGTAAGGAATGCGACTGTACCTTAATCGGTGGGAGACTTGGTTAGGGCTCAACTACATTCTAGTCCGAAGTTAACTTGTAGTAGGCTAGTGTTTGTAGCGGCTTAATACAGTGTGGTGTTCAAATCTGGACTAGGTCCCGGGGTTTTTCTGCATTTGCGGTTTCCTCGTTAACAAAACTTCTGGTGTCTGTGTTATTTCTTTTCCGCATTATATTTGTTTATATAATTGAAATATCACAGGTTGTGCGTAGTTCAATCAATTGGTAACTCCAACCTTTGGTTGTTGATATAAATTGATTGACACTTGAACATTGGTCATTGGTACCGTTCAAGTTATTCTCATACCAATCAATTCACGGATTTATTCCTGTTGATTTACTGATTGATTTGAGAAAGAGATATAACTCTTGGATATCTTTCCTTGATTGAGTCTGACTGTCTAGTTGATTCTCTTGGAATTATATTGGAGTTAGTCCATACAGATTGCCGAACGAAATATTGGGTGTGGTTGTTGTACCCCCGCTTTTTCAATTATCTATCATGGTTTATATTTTTGTTCTGGTTGAGTGATTTCCGTCAAAAACAAACAAATAAATATATAAGATAAGATTAAGTAAATAAATAAATAATGACTATATATTCCCCTATAAAATCAGAACTGTAGCCTTCTTTTTGCCTGGCGATTTTTTTATTTCTACGGCGCCCTATGCTTTTAATGAGAATTCGGTTTAACTACATTAATAACGCAGTGATGTCGTGGGAAACGTGGCAATATGCTTTGTATTTTTAACTATTGTAATTCAAAGTATAAAAATATTTGTTGAAAAGTAGTTACAAACACTGTAATTTGACAACCATTGTTTAGACTCAGCTTTGACAAACACATGACCCTTTATTCATCATCCGAGTGCTTTCTAGACCCAAAACTCTGGAAAACAATTCTACATCGATATCGAAAAATTCTGGGTATTCTCCCGTGAGAGGATCTGGCAGGTGAGAGTGGGAGTTTTTCTAGCATTGTGATGGTAAAAGGCTGAAGTGGATCCTCTACTATCTTACTCGGGATAAACCCTAGGATTTCCATGGATTTATATCATTTTTGCTTGTAAAGACTCTACTCTTTCCACTCCTTGCTAATTTATTTGCAAACTTACAAGCAAATTTAAATGTTTTGGGTTAGATGGAGTTTTTCCTAATGGATCAAAGCTACAATCTGGAATATTTGCAAAACCAAAGTCAAGAATGCTGAATATTTAGGATATGCAGCCTTATAGTGGATCATTTGGCATGAAAGAAATAACAATTTTTTTTTTCTTACTAGGTTTACGAATAACATACAACTATTAGTGATAGTCAAATGCACACTGTTCAACAGAGTTCAGCACACCAACGTATTTGATGGTTTTCTATTATCAACCTAGTTTGTAATTGGGATGCCATTTTCCTTATAAGTTTTTTTTTTTGCTTGGTTCCTTCTTGATGTAATCCTGTCACTTCAAGTGGCCTCTTTTAATATATTTTACCATTTTAAGTGTTTTTTTTTCATCGTAGTTACTTTCAGTTTAAAAATGGAATTTTTATGTACTTAGTAGATGAAATGGCTAAGGAAACAAGGGCTAAGAGTAAACTTTTTTTTTTTTAATTATTTTCAAGGACCGATCTTCGGAACAATATATCCCAGTTGTAAACTCTTCCAATTAATACAAGTTTATTTTCATCAAAAATAAAATAAATCAAGTTGACTATCGACTCTACCAATATGAAGTTAACCTTTAATTTTTCGACACAATCAACAGTGCCTTTATAGTTTTACTTCGAAATTGAAGCTGTGTTGTACTCTTTGATAGCTATTGGAAAGAAAGTAACACTTTGATGGGCATTGGAGTTGTTTTAGATCCTAGGTATAAGGCTAGATGGGTGGAGTTTGTTTTGAAGAGAGTACATGGTGTGCAAAACTATTAAAGTCGCTATAACAAATTTCAGCCTTCACTCAATGCTCTTTACTGTGCTTATGAAACCAATACTACAGCTCCAGATTATTTTGATAGTGGAATGAATTCAGCTGGAATTGAGATCTCTGCAGCTACAACAACATCAAATGAATTTGGTTATGATGATTTTATGATGGAAAACAATGTGTTTGAGGTTCAGAAGTCAGAGTTGTCAATATACTTAGCAGAACCAGTTCTTCCTAAAGGCACATCCACTGAAGAAATGAGGTTTGATATCTTAAGTTGGTGGAAGAATCATGCTCCTAAGTACCCAACTCTCTCAAGGATTGCAAGAGATGTATTGGCTGTTCCAGTGACAAGTGTAGCATCAAAATCAATGTTTAGTGTTGGTGGTAGGGTTCTCACAACTAATAGGAGTTCATTAGCTCCAGAACTTGTTCAAGAATTGCTTTGCTTAGTGATTGGCTGCCAGATCTCAGTCTCAGTGACAGTGACAGTTGTATTACTGGTAACTTTCTTAATCTTTCATTATCTTTTATATTTATTGCTCTGCCATTGCCAGCTTAACTAACACTTTTGATTTTCCTTTGAAAATGGAGAAGTTAAGGACTAAGGAGTAAGAAGTAAGGATTCAGGAAGGACTAAGGAGGAATGCATTTGCAGTTGGCAGTTGCACTACAGGCTGCAACACATGGAGATGGAGTTTCTTTGTCTTATCTTTTGCAAGAACATGTTTTTTTCTTTTGCTAGAACATCTGAACATATAATTTGGTCCATTTGGAACATCTGTATGTTTTTATTTTATGTGGCATGGATTTAGAACTGATTTTCTTGGATTTAGAACTTGTTTTGTGTGGAAGGATTTATAACTTGTTCCGTGTTCTGTGTATTTTGTGACATACCGGATTTTATCAGAAAAATATCCGATATCCGATAAGTCCAACGTAACGGAATCGAAATTGAATTTCAGATTTCCGTCGGAACTTAATGGATATCCGTTAAGTTTAAACGTAACGGTAGTGGCTGAGCCACTATCCGTTTCGTTAAGTGCCGTTGACAGCCCTACTTTAGACATATGCAAACTGGTGGAATAATATACCACAAGCTCAGTATTCGGTCGAGCTTTCCCAGATTTTTTTTTATCTCAAATTCGGATTTCAAATAGCTTTAAAGGTCTCTTATTACATCAAGAATACCCATCATGTCTGTACCATCGACATCGATAGCTACAATTCCAAATCAGGAACTTTCTTGTGAATACGCAAGGAAAAATAACTTACTTGTCTATCCCCTCCAAATCAAATAGCCACTTAGACGGGTATACCACATCCGCCTGATTGCTTCAATCAGCATTCTATCTAAATATAAACGCACTCTGTGGTTTAGAGTCACTTGATTTGGGAAATAAAAGGCTATCAAGTACTTTTGTAAATATCTGCTATCTCTTGATTCTTTCAGAGATACGTAACAACCACATACATATGCTGCATTTCAAGTCCTTTTGAAATTACCAAGCTAACTAAGTAGCGGAACGCTATAACGTTCATTACAAGAGAACAATTCCAGGGCTTTGTGAGAAACCTCCCGCCACAAGGTGAGTCTTTATACTTTAAGGCTGCTTTCTTCTCATTATGCTTTGTGAAAAATTAATCATGTATGGCCAATATGCTTTACACTTGGTTGGTTAGCACTACCACACCAAATACCTGTATATTTGTCAAAGAACAAGGTTCTACCTGGATTGTGTAGGCCAAATATGCTCTTTGTTGATATTAAACAATAAGAAGCATGGTTCGATCTCATCGTGCTCTATTTTCTTGAGCAACTATATATAAAAATAATCATTAATATGCTCGCACGATCTTTCCATTGACTCGTGTGTGTTCTCATAATCCTTTAAGATTTCATTATTCTCTGGAATCATTAAACTTCGGAGCGTCATCCAATATTGATTTATGGACATAGTCAGAGACAGTCAAATGAGATGATTTCATTAATGATACAAATAAGTTGTGCCTTACTCACCTAGTTCCTTTCTAGGTGAGGATTGATCGAACCAAGTGGTCTCTCCAACTTCCTTTATGTAGCCACGGCCTCAACCACATTTCCACTAAGTGTAGTTGCAACACCTTAGTCAATGGTGTATATCCCTTATTGAGGATTCGTAACCTTGCAGGTAGGTTTGCAGCTGGTATGTGTGATCTCATCACTTTAGCGACATCAGTGTACATTCTGAAAATCGATTATTCTTTGTCACTTCACATTTACATTTGTTGAGTACAAGAATTAATATGAGACACAATGAGAACACACCACGACAATTCCTGTCGTTCCCTTAGAAAATACTTTTTCTTATCTCCTCCTAACGATGGGAAGACTGTCTCATTAAAGTGACAACTCGCAAATCTAGCGGTAAGAGATCTCCTGCCAAAGGTTTTAATACGCGGATAATTGTTGGGAGTAAATATCCAACATAACTACTTAACAGTTTTCGTGACCCATCATAGTACGATGTGGACTTGTAATGGCACATATATAATGCAACCAAAAATGTGTAAGAATACGAATGTCGGGATTATATCCAGTTACCAACTGGTACGCTGAAAAGGTTGACTAATATTGGGTTCTAAAACGAATTTAAGTAAAGGTGCGTTTAATATTGCATATCCCCCAAGCAGTTAAAGGTAGGTTTGTACGCATAACCATGCCTTAGACATCATCTGTAACCTTTGATGGTAACCTTTGCGAGACCATGAGGTATAGGATGATCTGCATTGATTCTATTAAATATGCAATAACCATCAAGTCCTTTTGATGTGAACTAGCTAGAATTTACAAGGGGTGGTAATCCCTTACATGTATAATATGTGCTAGTAGCTTTCCAAACGCAAAACTTCTTGGGAACTATAACTAGTCCAAAGTGTGAAAGCATCCACCAGAGCCATAAGTCACTTTAATGGTCCGCATTCTGCGTGGATATATTTCTAGATCACCTTGTTTTCTTTATAATGTATAGGTTGTTTTCTATTTGCATCTTAGGATGGTTTCGATCCTGTTTTACTGAAGACTTTGTAAAATGAATGATATGCTTTCTTACTTAAAAGCACAATGGTGGGGGGGAGGGGGGGGGGGGGGTGTTGTGCATCTAGTATTTTAGAAAACACTTATTGAGAGATATGCCATCACATCGCATTATGTCAATCTTTTTCCCGTTGATGTACGTATGAGTCCTTTCAAAACGATCATCATGTCACAATGGTTATGCCAAAGTCTGTATGAGTCAATACCCAATACTAGTGATTTACATTTCACCAAATTGACTCATGAATTTCTCTAATAATATGCTTCCTTCCACATTCATTAAAGGTTATAAAAGATGCAATCAATTACATTCTCAACACGGCAAGTTTCCATATTGATAGACGCATTTATGTGTCTATTTTCATCTCTATTGTGTATATTGTTAGTACCCATTTTTGTACTAATTTTGGTATTTTATCCCTTTGTAGGTGTTTTTGGAGAAATAGGCTTTGCGGCGAAATTGGCTCGAAAAGTTGTTGAAGGCACCTGGGAGGACATTTGCTATTCGGACTCTCATTTTGGATAAGGGGTAACCCATTTCCAGGCAGCTGCTAAGCACAGACCGGGATTGGATAGGGGGACACTTTCTTCACGTTTGAAAATGAAATTTTGGCGGGAAATTTTGCCGCAGTGAAGAACAGAGTATAGATTGCGATTTTTGGCTAGCTATGAAGAGATTAAAGCTCTGATTTTTCTTGGGCTTGATTCTTAACCCTAAACAGGCTTGGTATGGGTGATTTCCTGCAGCAAATTGGGCTGGATAATCGGTACTCTTTAAAAAAGGAAAAGAAAAAAAGTTTCTCGGGTAGTTTGTTTTGGTTATTTAGGGAAGGTATGCAAGTGTTAAGGAAAGATAATCCTTTGGGATTCTATATGATCAATTTAGAAGAGTTTGGAAAGGTAAAAACAGCTAGAGTTGCGTCGACAGAGAAAAAAAAATTTCGTAACTTGAGGAGAAAGAAAAGAAAATCAAAGATTTCTCGAATTTTCTTTGCCCTATGATGTATAAAAGAGTTGGTACGAGTCCTAGGGAGGAGATGAACAAGTTAGGGGAAGTTTAGAGCCTTAGAGAAGCGAAAAAAATCAACTGGAGTCGAACGCATTCTGCTGCTGCTGAAGAAGAAGAAGAAGAAGAAGATGAAGAACATAAGACCCACATAGTCAGTCGGAGAAGCAGTCTTATATTCAACTACACAAAGCTCCTGTCGTTCCCGTCTGCAGTCACCGAAACCTTTCAGCAACGATTCAGTCTTCTGTTTTAGACTTTCAGTGACTACAGTATACTCTTTACTCCCTTGTAATCAGTTTTTGAGCTATAAACATGTATTTTGAGCAAGTGATTAATATGAGGAGCTAAACCCCTTTGCTGAGGCGATAGAGGAAGCTATTTTTCCAACAAAAAGTGGTATATTCTATTTTATTTATTTTATTGCAATTATTTTATGATTATTTTCCTTGATTGAAAATTGTTTGAGTGATTTTTGTTGAGCAATTGTTATTTCTTTTGATAGAGCATTCTTGGACCTAGGTTTTTGATGTTTTATGCTTCGGATTTACACTTGTTATTTTGAAAATCTACATGTTGCAATAGTTTAGAATCAAATTGAACGAGAAAATTGCATGAATATAAATACTAGATTAAATCACTTTTAACTTGGAAAATAGTGGAATCTCAGCCTCAGTGTTCTTTTAATATTGATATCAACTTTGTCAGTATTTGCTATAATTTTTAGTGATTTTTCTATTTAGTTTTGAATTTAAGTCTAAAGTTATCCTTCACAAGTTCGAGAATCGAATCCCTCTTTTTTACTACAACTACAAAACACATCACATATGATATCCACTTGCATGGGTTTCTTTTGAATTTAACAAGGTGATTAGCTCTCGGTACATATAGAGCTTTCCTGACTTTTAATCTTTGTTCCATCTTGGAAACAAAATTTGAGCAGTGCTTCGCTCGATGATCCAATCATCGTAGTCACATTACAAGGAACTAGTTGAAAAACTAGTGTATATTCCTTAAATTAGTGGGAGAAAAACCACTATCAGTTAGACATTGAGTCTTGAGAGATTTAATAAGTGGTGTGGCCTTATTATGTAAAAAAAGTGGGATTCAACTCAAGTATTTTAGAGTGAATATATATTACGTTTCAGGGGATGATATATTTTTCATCCAAATATATCCCAACTGCTATAGAGAATTTATGTCTTGTGGGAATGATGTACTTTTCATTCCATAAGCGCAAACATTGGATCCAGTTCAATTAAATAGTCAATTGGCCAGACAAAGTTCTTTTTGTCATTAAAGTTGATGTCTAAAGCATGATCTCTTCTAGAAATTTGTTGCCACTATGATACACGCATTACATTGCCTACACCAACACCTATAACTAGGTGCATTTACAACTCTTTCATTTATGATGGGAGCTAGAATTACATTTTAGCTAATCCCATGTTCAGTTGATACTTGTGTGTTGATGTTATTACTACCGAAGACAGAAGTACATCTTTGTCTCATGATACATATGTCCCTTTACACATATTTCACTATGCCAATAAGCGTATGAATAGGTACTGAAAATGCGGGGGGTACAACAACCACACCCAAAAATTCGTTAGCAATCTGAGAGGACTTACTCTAATATACTTTCTAGAGAATCAACTAGACAGTCAGACTCAATCTAGAGAAAAGTATATACGAGAGTTTATATCTATGTTTCACAATGTAATCAGCAAATCAAATAGATAGAAATCTGTGAGCCTGATTATTATGTGAAATAACTTGAACGGTACCAAAGACCAATGTTCAAGTGTCAATCAATTTAAATCAACAACCAAAGGTTGGATTATCTAATTGATTGATCCTAACGCACAACCCGTGATATTTCAATTATATAACAAAATATAATGCGGAAAAGAAATAACACAGACACCAGAAGTTTTGTTAACGAGGAAACCGCAAATGCAGAAAACCCCGGGACCTAGTCCAGATTTGAAAACCACACTGTATTAAGCCGCTACAGACACTAGCCTACTACCAATGAACTTCGGACTGGACTGTAGTTGAACCCTAATCAATCTCACACTGATTCAAGGTACAGTTGCGTTCCTTACGTCTCTGATCCCAACAGGATACTACGCACTTGATTCCCTTAGCTTATCTCACCCACAACTAAAAATTGCTACGACCCAAAGTTGAAGACTTGATAAACAAATCTGTTTCACACAGAAAAGTCTATAGAATGAATAAATCTGTCTCCTACAGAAATACCCAAGAGTTTTTATTCCGTCTTTTGATAAAACGACGTGAACATGAACCAATTGATAAACCAGACTTATATTCCCGAAGAACAGCCTAGTATTATCAATCACTTCACAATAATCTAAATCGTATGATGGCGAAACTAGATATTGTGGAATCACAAACGATGAGACGAAGGTGTTTGTGATTACTTTTTATCTTGCCTATCGGAGATTAAATCTCGAGCAAATCTAAGAGAAGATAGTACTCAAACGATAGAATCGGGCAAGATCAGAACACGCAACTACAAAGAAAAAAGTTGGGTCTGGCTTCACAATCCCAATGAAGTCTTTGAAGTCGTTAACCTACAGGGTCTCGATAGAAACCTAAGGTTAAAGGAGAATCGACTCTAGTTTATGCAACTAGTAACACACAGGAGGTGTGGGGATTAGGTTTCCCAGTTGCTAGAGTTCTTCTTTATATAGTTTCCAAATCAGGGTTTGCAATCCAAGTTACCTTGGTAACAAAGCATTAAATATTCTCCGTTAGATGAAAAACCTGATTCAACCAAGCTAATATCTTTCAACCGTTAGATCGAACTTAGCTTGTTACACACAAATGAAATGTACCCTCATTTAGGTTTATGTAACCGTACCCAAACATGTACACCATGTTGGATCAACAATAGTTAACCGAAGTTAGCCATATGATTACTCTCATATCAACCTTATTCATCTTAACCATAACTAGTTCAAATGACTCAAATAAAACTAGTTAAAAAGTCGTTCAATTGCTATATTCTCATAGAAGTATACAAGAACACAATTGAAGCAAAATCGGTTTGATTCACTCGAATCAATTCATGAACATTATAGCCACGGTTTGCAAAGATTGCATTCCTTATTTTATAAATGTTTAAGTTCATGTACAACCGATTTTAGAAAGTAACCAACTCAAGTATGCAAACGGGTACGTATACTTAAGTAGACGGACTGAGTTTGGTTACGCCAGTACGCGTACGGGTGCGCATACCAATTCACACTTCCAAACTCAAGCAGAAATTCACGGACGTGATACTTCCGCCAGTATGCGTACAGGTACGCATACTTTCCCAGACATCCAACAATCGCAAGTACGCGTACGGGTACGCATACTTAGGGTTCCCCGTTTTGGACTTACACACAAATGTGAGAACACACTATGTTTATATCCAAACATGGTTACTTGATTCTAAACTCTTTATTTCAATCATTGAAACTTTCTTAGAGGATGACAATAACCGTTTTCACTCACTATTAGCATCAAAGCAATTTTCAAGATATTGAAATAATTATAACGAAACATTCCAAGTCTACACCAAATGATTGTATCACACAAACCATGTAAGATGTTACTCGACAATTTTCACATGGTCATATTCTGACATTCGTCAAGAATATAAGATGAACTTGGTCGAAGTGAAAGCTTTCCAACACATATTTTGAGAAATATGTAAGCGAGATAAACTCAGCTCGAAATCTCAAATGTGTATAATAGAAAACTATATCGTAATACGACTTATGTCTCAATATAGGAGATAGAGTAGAAATAGACTTTCCAAGTGATAGATGAGTTTCAGTCTCCATATACCTTTTGTTGATGAAGTTCCACAAGCTCCCCTTAGTATGTTCTTGTCCGAGACATCTATAAATAGGCTAGAAATCAAGACTTATAGTTTTGATCACTAACATTGACAAACATGGTTGAGATAGCAACGCAAGCGAGTTCGACCGAGCAGTGCTCTAACAATCTCCCCCTTTGTCAATTTTAGTGACAAAACTATCAATACATATGGATTACAAAATAAATAAAACTTTGTAGCTTCTCATCCAAATGCTTGATCTCCTTGGCATCTTCAACACGACTCGAAATCTTCGTCACTTCCAAGTACTCCATGATTCTAAACGTGTTCAACCACTTACTTTAGTTTGAACATGTTACTAAAGATAATTCTCTTGAGAAATGGAAATTTTCTAACTCATATCACCTTTTGTGAGTCCTTCCACAAAAAGTGGAATAAATGCGATTTTATTTGCAACGTATCTTTTAAAACTACCGACTCTTTAATAGTCGAGCAAGTGTATTATATGCCACGGAACATTCAAATTTGGGGAGAAAATATCATGTACGCAATAATGATGCTCAAGTACTTTCTAAACCTCAAATGAATACATTGGAATTGACTTGGTACAACCAATTGAACAAAAGACACCATTCAACTATAACCAACATTGTAAGAGCAATGCTCGGTCGAACTCGCAAGCGTTGCTATCTCAAGCTTGTTTGTCAAGTTTAGTTGCCAAAACTATAAGTCTTGATTTCTAGTCTACTTATAGCTAAGTCTCGGACTAGGATAGAAAGTGTAGTTGAGCTCTAGACTCCACGGCGTTCATCATACAAAGACGAAGAACTACTCAAGGAACCGGTTGAACTTCATCGACTAAAAGGTATGTGGAGACTTGAACTTATCTATCACTCAAAAGTCTATCTACTCTATCTCCTATCTTGAGGCAAAAGTCGTACTGCTATATAGACTTCGATTATACACATTTTCTATTTCGAGCCGAGTTTATCTCGCTTATCTATTTCTCAAAATATGTGTTGGTAAGCTTTCGCTTTCGCTAAGTTCATATTTACAAGTGACGAAAGTCATGTTGATTATTTCAATATCTTGAAAATCACATTGATGAAAAATAGTTTGTGAATAACAACTATATAACATCCTCTAAGAATGTTTCAATGATTGAAATGAGAGTTTGGAATATATAACCTTGAATGGATATAAACATTGTATGTTAAATCATACGTGTGTAAGTCCAAAATCCTTGAACCAAAGTATGCGTACTTTGCTGCTCAGGATAACCGGAACTAAAGTCCACGCACCTGTATGCGTACTGCCGGAAGTTCACGTCCCGTGAATTTCTGCTGGAATTTGTGAACTAAAAACAAACTCAATCCGGGTACTTAAGTATGCGTACCGGTATGCGTACTTGAGTGGGTTATTTTCTAAAAACGGTTTATTCGTGAACTTAAACTTATATAAACTAAGGAATGCATATTTGCAAACCGTGGCTATAAGTTCATGAATCGATTCGAGTGAATAAAATCGTTTTAACTTCGATTGTGTCTTGTATACTTCTATGAGATCTAAGCAATTGAACAACTCTCTAACTAGTTCTTTTGAGTCATTTGAACTAGTTATGGTGAAGATGAATATGGTTGATATGAAAGTGCTCATATGGCTAACCATTTGGTTAACTACTGTTGAACCAACTAGGTGTACACGTTTAAGTACGGTTACACAAACCTAAATGAACGTGCATTTTATTTGTGTATAACAAGCTAAGTTCGAAGGTTGAAAGATATTAGCTTGAATCTAATCAGGTTTTCATATAACGGTGAATATTGAATGCTTTGTTACCAAGGTAACTTAGATTGCAAACCTTGATTTGGAGACTATATAAAGGAGAACTCTAGCAACTGGGAAACCTAATCCCCACACCTCATGTGTGATACTAGTTGTATAAGCTAGAGTCGATTCTCCTTTAACCTTAGATTTCTACCCAGACCCTGTAGGCTAACGACTTGAAGACTTCGTTGGGATTGTGAAGCCAGACCCAACTATTTTCTTTGTAGTTGCGTGA
>JAJJMB010009426.1:1054346-1114261 GCA_023531105.1 Papaver atlanticum | reverse complement strand
ATTTTCTCTATTTTTAGTTTAAATAAGTCTAAAATCAATTGCTTTCACAAGTCTTACGAACCTTTTACTACAACAAAGTTGAAATCACATCACCAATCCTAAGTATGTTGTTACTATTAAGTATGAAAGGTTACCAAAATTATGTCTCTTTTGTGGTCTTATTGGACATCTGATGCGCTCATGCCCAAAAGTAAACAACTATAAGGATTATATATTCCAGAACCATCTAGAATATCTTCATCAACAGGCGATGGATATGATAAAACCGATATATCATCCCTTAATTAATGTCTCTGCAAAATCCCAAGTTAATGAAGTACCAGAATTTAAAGATATCTATATTGTTGGTGAAGCTCCGGCAGGGGAAACAAGAGGAAATGTTCAATTCCCACAAAATAACTTCTCTTCTTTCCAATCCACTACGACTGAGAAATTAGTTTCTACTCTGGAACACAGATATGAGAGAAAAAATTATGTATTTGGGTATCAACCACAGAGTCGTGTTAGATCTGAAATTGTTGATCCAAATATTACGGTGCATACCAGGAACTCAGGAATGGCCTCTAGTTCTTTGGGAATACCTTCTTCTTCAGGGGAGTTTAAGGTTGAAGAACATCGTATGAATGTGTTGCTGAATAGAGGAAAGCAGATTGTGCAAGAAAACAATTTGGAAGGTGTAACTGTGTCAAGGAATGTTAACTTATCAAATAGTTTCAGGCTTGAAGAACATGATCAAATAGTAATTGAGAGTCCTATTTGTCTTAATCCCATAGTAACTTATGCCAAAAACCATGATTTGGTGAAGATGAAGAAAGTGGTTGCTAAACCATTGCCAAAAGGAATTTCAAACTACCATGATTGGAAATTACAGGCAAGATCTCAAGGGAAATCTTCTTCAATTCTCATATAAGGAAATAGTGGTACTCAGAACTCTAAAAGAAGTCAGGATGAGGAATATATTATAAGGAACTCCCCTCAACCTAAACTACAAAGAAAGTCTTTTTCAAAAACAACATCTACAAATGGTAAGGAGGCTATTCCTCAAATGTCGCATGATAAATGTTAATTTTCAGTTGGAATTGTTGGGGATTAAGGAATAACCCAACAGTTCGAACTTTATAATCATTCCTCGGAGGTACAAGCCTTTTCATTTTCTTCTTATCAAAAACTAAGATGTCTGAAGAAGTTTCTTCTCAAAGAGTTGGTCAATTTGGCTTCGAAAATCATTGTTTCGTTTCATCAATAGGCAGAAGTAGAGGACTCTGGCTTTTATGGAAAGAAGAAGCTAATATTGAAATCATTTCCAAATATCCAAACCTGATTCATGCTTTGGTACATGGTGAAGGCCCAAGCCAATCTTGGCACCTATTCTGCATATATGGACCTCCTATTTCAAATCAAATAGCAAGATTTTGGTCCTCTCTAACAAGTTATGTGCAGAATTTTCAAGGTTGCAAAGCCTTCATTGGTTATTTCAATGCAATAGTTTCTATTAAAGAGAAATATGCAGGTTTACCGGTTCTTAATTCTAATCGATTTCTTGCTAACCCTGAATGGTGTGTGGCATTTCATTCTGCTGCTGTATTACATCTTCCTAGACTTTCAAGAGACCATGCTCCCATTCTGATGAATACTTCTAGAAATCTACCAAGAGATCCACCTAATTATAAATTCGAAGCCTATTGGATGTCTCATCCTGAATTCTTAGAGAAAGTTGGTGAATGTTGGTCTCAAGATCCCGATGAAGATATACAATCTAAGTTAAGGAAATTGGGTGGCTTTCTTACAGATTGGAGTCGCAATAAAATGGGATGTGTTAAATACAAGATCAGTATCCTCAAGACAAAACTTTTAAGAGTTCAGTTTAAAAGACCTACAACAACCACTATCCATCAAGAAAAGATGTTTACTGCTAAATTGAATGAGTATCTAATCATGGAAGCCACTTACTTGGATCAAAGGATGAAACAACTATGGGCTAAGGATGGTGACAGGAATACTAGACATTTTTATTTGTCTGTTCAGCGTAGAACAAGGAAGAATAATATCTCACACTTGAGAACTGATAAAAATACATTGATAACAGATCAGGGTGCAATCTCTAGAATTCTTGTGCAACACTTTCAAAATTTGTTTCAATAGGAAACTGGTAATCAACAAAGGACGTTTAATCTTCAAAGTCTTAGTCCTTCCTTGCAGATTGATAATGATGAGATAGCCAGAATGCCTACATAGGAAGAAGTTTGGTCAGTTCTTGTTCAAATGGGTTCATATACAGCACCGGGACCTGATGGTTATTCTCTAGTTTTTTATAAGAAATGTTGGGAAATAGTTTGCAATGATGTTATGAATTTAATCAAAAACATATTTCAGTATCATATGTTTCCAGATCTTCGGAATCATACTCATATCACTCTAATTCCTAAAATGAAGAATCTAGAATCTGCATCAGATTATAGGTCGATATCTTTATGCAATGTTTTGTACAAGATAGTGGCAAAAATTCTCTCACTAAGGATCAGGCCATACTTGGATAAATTTATAAGTTGGTCTCAAAATGCCTTTGTCCCAGGGAGACAAATTCTGGATAACATCATTGTGGCAAAAGAATTAATGCATTATATGAATAATTATTATGCTGTTAATGCACACTTTGCGTTAAAAGTGGGCATGGCAAAAGCATATGGTAGAGTGAATTGGAATTTTTTAGAAGACATGCTGCAGCTGATGGGTATTCAAGGTACTGCTAAATCTCTTATTATGATTTGTGTTACATCTGCAAGTTTTTCTACAAATCTGAATGGTGCCCCTCAAGGATTTTTTAAAAGTGACAGAGGAATTAGGCAAGGATGCCCTCTTTCTCCGTCTCTCTTCATCATTTGCTCGCAGGGACTTTCAATTCTTATGCACCAGCATGAACAGAATGGCTTATTTCAAGGTTATAAATTGAATAGATGGGCTCCAAATATAAGTCATTTAATGTTCGCAGATGATCTGTTATTTTTTGGTGAACATTCTAGGGTTAATGTCAATAACCTTAAGAAAATCCTTGAGGAATATGCTTCTTTATCTGGCCAAAGGATTAACTATAATAAGTCTTCTATACACTTCAGCAGAGGAATTTCAGATATAAGAAAACAATCGTCAATTCAAGATCTTGGGGTAAAAGAAATGGATGTGGAAGACAAGTATTTGGGCATCTATCCTTTAAAATCTGACTACAGAATATCAAGTTTCAATTTCTGGACAAATAAGGTTAATTCTAGATATTCTGGATGGAGACAACACTTCACTAATCGTGCAGGTAGAACGGTTCTCTGTAAATCCACACTAACCTCACTTCCAGTGTTCTTTATGGGGATATGTTTATTACCGAAAGGAGTTACAAATCACATTGATAAAGTAATTCGGAGTTTTTGGTGGGGGCATTCGGCTGAGGAAAGGAAAATGCATTTCTTCAAATGGGAAAAAGCAAACTTGTTGAAAGAATTTGGAGGTTTGGGTATTCGTAATGCTGAATTGATTAATAAATCTCTAATTTGTAAACTAGTATGGAGATTTCTGGAGGATGAATATGCAGTGTGGGTTCAGCTTTTTTCAGCAAAATATTTAAAGGATTCAAGTTTCTGGACTGTGACTTCAAATCCCGAAAACTCGGATGTGTGGAACAGTATGTTAGAAGTAAGACCTCTTCTGGAAGGCAGAATATTTTGGAAAATTTCAAATGGAAGGAAAGTTAAGATTTGGGATGATCTGTGGCTACAAAATCTGTTGGAAAATCTTATTCCTAGAAATAACTCGACTCCTTCAAATATACAAAGAGTTTCAGACCTTATATCAGCTGACACAAACACATGGAATTTGAATTTATTACAAACCCTGTTCTCTCCAGAGATTGTTCAAAAGATCACTGCCATTGTCCTCAGCCCACAGGATGAAGATATTCTCACATGGTCCTGCTCTCCGTCTGGTAAGTTCTCAGCAAACTCATGCTATCACCTTCTCTCTCAAAACATCCCAGTTTCATCTTCATACAATCAATTTCCATGGAAGAAATTCTGGTCGTTGACTAGTATATTGCCAAAGATCCTTATTTTTGTATGGAGAGTCTTAAATAACGGGATTGCAGTAAAACAAAATATGCATAAAGGAAACATGCATTGTGATGTTACCTGCACTTTTTGTAAACAGGAAGCAGAAACAATTTTCCATCTTCTATTTGATTGCCAGATGAAAAAACTGGTCTTTTCCTCTGCTGCTTTAGATCCTATATCTGATGGATTTAATGAAGATCCTTTTGAGATCCTTAAATTCTGGATAGAGTCTCTTTTAGTTTCTGAATTTACCTATAGGGTATGTGTCTTATTGAATATTTGGAAGCTGAGGAATGATATGGTTTTTTCTGGTGTTGTTTTTTCCTCAAATATAATTCTGCAAAAGGCTTCGTTGGATTTAGACCTGTGCAGGACAAACTCAAATGATGCTCAAGATAATGGAGCAGTAAGAAATCAATTACAGCAATGGATCCCTCCTGAGGAGTCTTATGTGAAGATCAATGTGGATGCAGCCTTTATTCATAATAAAGGTGCTGCAGGGGCAGTAGCGCAAGACCATAGAGGTTATTTCTTAGGGTGTGAAACTATAACGTTTGATGCTACCTCCTCTTTATCGGCAGAGTCTATTGCATGCAATCTAGGTGTATCGTTGGCAAAAAGATTATCTCTTCCTAAGGTCATTATCGAAGGAGATGCTAAAGGTGTCACTATAGCAATTCTTGGGGAAACACAATGAATACCATGGATTATAAGATCAGTAATTTTGAACATCCGTAATGAAGCTTATTCTTTTACAGATATTAAGTTTCAACATGTTCCGAAATCAGCAAACTATGTAGCTCATGCTTTATGTCAGTTTGCAATGCATGATGATGTAATTTTTAGGTGGGATACTAATGATCCACCAAGTTGTATCCCTTCAAACCTCAGCTTCAATGAGGTAGTTTAATAAAAGTTTGGGGCTTGTTTAAGCCCCTTTTCCCTTCAAAAAAAAAATAAAAAATAAAAAATTGATAATAATAATCTCAAGTAATTCAAGTCAGGCCCATTAAGATTGTAATAGGTCTTTTTCAAGAACTAGACAAAAAAACAAAAAAAAAACTAGTACAGAACTTGATATCTTGATATTTTTTTTATATGGACAAAGTGGATTTACAAGGGGCGGAAAAATAATTCTTGCACTGGCCACAAAAGATGCAAGACCGTGCAAAGGGTTTCATTTACTTGTAAGAATAAGCGTTATTCGTGATGCAAAAGGTCTAGGTAAAGGAATGCAAAGTCTGCCATCTCTCTCATTCAATCATGACTGATCCTATATGATAGGAGCTGTATTTTGAGAAAACACTAACAAAATATCCTAAAGAACAGGACTAGTCCTATAGAATAGTTGTCTTTAGGTTCTATCCGTTGCCACTTGGTACCAAATGCAGCGAGTTGAGATAAAGACGGAAACCACTCCACCATTTTCTCAATTTTCTTCCTGCGTTTGGAAAACAAATAATTTCAGAGTTCATCCTAGGAGCGAATTAGAAAAAAGATTGAAAATTTTCAAACCAAACTACATACAGAAACAATGTGCTAATCATTTTGAGATCTATTTTCGTTATCTAAGTATTGCTTGAACACTAATTAATTTTCTATTGGAGCCTCTTCTGTAAGTAATTTACATTAATTTTCTTTTCATTCTCTCTAGTTAAAGAATTATTCAGAAGCATAAATAGAGTTTGATGTTTATATGTTTTCCTGACAGTCAATGAGAAATATGGAGATGAAAAGCGGAGGCAAAATGATGCATATAGTCATGTTTCCTTGGTTTGCAATGGGTCATCTAACTGCTTTTCTTCACACTGCGAACAAATTCGCAGAGAGAGGCCATAGAGTTTCGTTCTTAATACCCAGCAAAACACAATCTAAGCTCACCTCTTTCAACCTTCATCCGAGCCTCATCAGTTTCATTCTACTAGAAGTCCCACGCGTTGATGGCCTCCCATCTCATGCACAAACCACTGCAGACATTCCATACCCTTTGTATACTCACCTTATGACAGCCATGGATCGTACTGAGCCAACCATTGAATCCATTTTACTTGACCTTAAACCTGACTTAGTCTTCTATGATTTTACTCACTGGCTCCCAACGCTGGCTCGTCGACTTGGCATTAAGTCTATTCATTACTGCATCATCAGTCCAGCAACTATTGCTTATGATATGTCCCCAGCACGAGACCAGGAATCAGAACTAAACCTGGAACTTCCGCCCAAAGGCTTCCCACCTTCGTCCGTGAAGCTCCGCTCGTTTGAAGCTAAGGCAGGTGCCGCCTTCAGAAATATAGAATATGGTAGTGGTGTCTCATTCCACGATCGAATGATGATATCGTTAAGGGACGGTGACGCTTTGGTTTTCAAGGCTTGTAGGGAGATGGAAGGGGAATTCTGTGACTATCTGGAGAAACAATTTAAAAAACCCGTTCTAGCATCTGGACCTGTAATTCCTGAAACACCTACTTCCACTCTAGATGAGAAGTGGGACAAGTGGTTAGGCGGATTCAAGAAAGGATCAGTTGTCTACTGTGCACTTGGAAGTCAATCTAACTTGAACAAAGACCAGTTCCAGGAACTGGTTTTGGGTCTGGAACTTACTGGCTTACCATTTTTGGCTGCACTGAAACCACCAGCAGGAAATAATTCAGTCGAAGAAGTGCTTCCAGAAGGGTTCACAGACAGAGTGAAAGGGAGAGGATTTGTGGAGGGGGGATGGATTCAGCAGCAACTGATACTGAGCCACCCTTCCATCGGGTGTTTTGTGACCCATTGCGGATCAGGCTCGATAACGGAGGCATTAGTTAATGAATGCCAGATTGTATTATTACCACAGATTGGTGACCAGATTGTAAATGCGAGGTCCTTAGCAGGGGATTTAAAAGCTGGAGTTGAGGTTGAGAGAAGAGAGGAAGATTGTTGGTTTACGAAAGAAAGTATCTGCAATGCTGTGAAGTTAGTGATGGAAGAAAATGGCGAAGTTGCTAACGAAGTGAGACTTAACCATGATAAATGGAGAAAGTTATTGCTAAAAGATAATCTTGAATCCTCCTACACTGACGAATTCATCAACAAACTTCAAGATATAATAGCGAGTACGCCTAACAGGTAACTGCTAGTTATGAATACCTAGTACTATATTTCTGAAACAATAACAAGTGAACGAACACGAAAAATGATTTAATTTGCTCTATGTAAATGGATGTTTATGTGTGCAACTAAGTGTAACCTGTGGCATAATGTCACAACAACAGTGTCCCTGTTTTCTTCAGGGGTTATCTCTGCAACTATATCTTGTGCCTTTAGGTACAGGCGCATGTATTGTCCTTTATGTGAAATAAATATGGTGGCGCCCCAATAAGAGGAATGGTGCTTATCATTTGTAAAAAAATTTTTTGGAGGAATGTAATGCGTATAAAACTTGGTGTTAGTGTTGAGTTTGGCTAGTGTGCTTGACTAGTATAATCCTTCGCATGGTTCGAGCAACTTCAATGTGCTCTAGTAAAAAGCAAAATTTCAAAATAGATGTTAAGTTTCCATGTAGAGATGATCCATGGTAAGAACCAGTTATCCTCAACAAAATTATCTCCCTCTCAACCATCTTATGGGAAGTATTTAATCAAATATGCAATTGTAGAAACGTACTTGCGTAATTTTAGCAACGACACAGATTGAATCATCTCTTTTGAGTAATGGTAATGGTGGAGTACTAATCTCTGTCTATAGGTAGTTGGGAGAATACAACCTTCTATCGAGGGATCAAGTCAGTTGGATTTTTGGCTATGACAACCAACATTGATTTCTTTTGAAAACAAACAGTCTGGAACTTGATCCTACATCATGTGCACACTTTCTTTTGGCTAAGCAAATGAAACAGAAAATATATTAGACGAAAAGATGATACAAGCAAACAAAAAGAAGAAAAGGTGATAGTTGAAAACACCATATCCATCAAAGAAAGACAGCGACAACACCTCGTAATCTAATAAAACTTGGTATCTAAATAGCAGTACAGAAAAAAAGTCGCCCAAATCTTCTCTTTTTCTGCTCAAACGTCAAGACCGTTAAGTATCAATGTGGTGGTTGAGTGAGGGATATGTTCTATAGTACTGTCATTAACTCCACATTCAACTTCGTTGACACAGAAGAGATCTAGTTTTACAGAGAGAAATACGGTGCATGATGATGCATACGACTGTGAAAAAAATTCCTCTAAGGTTTAGGCACAAAATGTAATGAGTCATAGAAAGGTCAATCACCCCCATTGTCTCAATTTTCTTCCTGTGTTCAGAAAACAAATAGTTTCAGAGCTCGTCCTAGAAGTGAAAAACAAGAAATAGTGAACCTTAAAACCAAACCAAAGAAGAAAATGGTGTGCTCGTCAGCTTGAGGCCTTTTTTCGCTAAGTAATGCTTGGGCATAGCGGAGAAAACTCACATGAAAGGTTCTTAAATGCTCACCTTAGTATGGGAAATATCCGCAATTCATGTGCACTTGCTGGATGCAATAAACAAAGTGAGTGACTTTTACATGTACTATAAGTACTAAGCTGCCCATACCTAAAAGGTACCCCACCCAAGTTTCCCATAAGGAAATATATGATGTTAGAACTAAGAACCTTTAAGTTACAGCTCACCTGTGTTGCTTCAAATTTACTACTACGATATTAACCAAGTATTTGGGTGTTGGCTCTAAAGTTTGTCAAGCACGCGTTTACTTTTCAAATGTACGAGCAAAGTCTTTGAGAACTTACCATTCAAATGTACAGTGTGGTGAAATCCGAACCCCTTTCCCTCTGGAAGTTATTTAAGGGCATTTTACCTTTAATCATATCTCGCCACTCAATTTCTACTTGTAGCTTAACATTACAGCAATTTCTTTGCTTGGGAACTCTTTCTATTGGAGCATTTGGTGTAAGTAATTTATACAGTATTGTTTTTCTTGTCATTCTATTCGTTTCCAATTTATTTTCTTACTGATAATGATAAACATTTGTAGTGTAAATGAGGATTATTAGCACTACCATCCATTACTGAGCTTGTTTATTGCAAAAACTTAGTCTGTGATCATTTACTTGTTTACGGAATTACTAAATGGTGATACAAAGAATAATTCAGAAGCTTAACTTGTGTGTTTACCTGGCAGTTTGTGGACAGTTCAAGGAGATTATGGCGATGAATGGTGGAGGAAAAATGCTGCACATAGTCATGTATCCTTGGTTTGCAATGGGTCATTTAACTGCTTTCCTTCACGCTTCCAACAAACTCGCAGCAAAAGGCCATAGAGTTTCTTTCATAATACCCACCAAAACACAATCCAAACTCAGCTCGTTCAACCTTCATCCAAGCCTCATCAGTTTCATTCCACTAGATGTACCACGCGTTGAAGGCCTCATCCCATCTGATGCAGAGACCACTGCAGACGTCCCTTTCCCCTTACATACTCACCTCATGACAGCCATGGATTGTACTGAGAACACCGTTGAATCCATCTTACGTGACCTTAAACCTGACTTCATCTTCTTTGATTTCACTCACTGGATCCCAGCCATGGCTCGTCGACTTGGTATTAAATCTATCCATTACTGCATCATTAGTCCAGCAACTATTGCTTACACAACAACCCCAGAACGAGACCAAGAATCAGAACTAAACCTGGAACACCCTCCTTTGGGCTTCCCACCTTCGGCTGTGAAACTCCGCTCCTACGAAGCTAAGGCAAATGTCTCCTTTAGGAAGAAAGTACTAGGCAGCGGTGTTTCGTTCCACAATCGAATGATGACAGCATTAAACGAGTGTGACGCCATGGCTTTCAAAGCTTGTAGGGAGATGGAAGGAGCATTCTGTGACTATCTAGAGAGACAATTCAAAAAACCTGTTCTACTCTCAGGACCTGTAATTCCTGAAACACCCACTTCCACTTTAGATGAGAAGTGGCAAGAGTGGCTAGGTAGATTCAAGAAAGGATCAGTTGTCTACTGTGCACTTGGAAGTCAATCTAACTTGAATAAACACCAGTTCCAGGAACTGGTTTTGGGTCTGGAACTTACTGGCTTACCATTTTTGGCGGCACTGAAGCCACCAACAGGAAATAGTTCAGTCGAAGAAGTGCTTCCAGAAGGGTTTACAGACAGAGCGAAAGGGAGAGGAATTGTGGAGGGAGGATGGATTCAGCAGCAACTAATACTGAGTCACCCTTCCATCGGGTGTTTTGTGACCCACTGTGGATCAGGCTCGATAACAGAGGCATTAGCTAATGACTGTCAGATTGTATTGTTTCCACAGATTGGTGACCAGATAGTGAATGCGAGGTTGATGGCAGGGGATTTAAAAGTTGGAGTTGAGGTTGAGAGAGGAGACGAAGATGGTTCGTTTACTAAACAAAGTATCTGCAATGCTGTGAGGCTAGTGATGGACGAGAAAGGTGAAGTTGCTAACGAAGTGAGACTCAACCATGCTAAATGGAAAGAGTTTTTGCTGAAAGATAATCTTGAATCCTCCTACACTGACGAATTCATTACCAAGCTTCAGGGTCTGCTATAGTGAGTACTTGTAACAGATGACTGCTAGTTATGCATTAGCACAGTCTTTGTGATTTTATGTTTTATCAACTTCGTTGAATCAATAACAAGCGAATAAACATATTTATTTTGACCAAGTGGATGATTTAATTTGCTTGAAATGTCCTTATTTTCTGGGGAACAGCAAGTTTGTTCGAGAAAAGAATCACCACCCACCAAGCCAGAGATGCTTGAAAATTCAAGGATGTCTATTCTATGTAGGGCTAATCTCACATTAAGAGCTGAGAGCCTACCATTTTCTTAAGAATGATCTTTTGGGGACTACTCAAAAAAGGTGGGGGACTACTCTTCTATTTTGGGGTGGATATTTGAAGTAAATTTGAGCCACCCCTAAACTTAGTTTTTTTCTAATACCAAACTTGCCCTTGGTGATTAAATTAGTTAGTGTAATGATTAATTAGTGTTAGTGTAATGATTGATTAGTGAGGTTAGATTAATTAGCTGAGTGTTTTTAAAAGAATAATTTTTGAGAAGAAGGGGGTTTTGGTTTTTTTTTTTAAGATGGTTGATTTCGAAATGAGGGTTTTGGGTACTTAGGTATACTTCAAATTTAGTTAATGTTGCTTGAATTGACAAAAACTTTCGAAAAAATGAGAAATTTATAAACTGATTTCGACCATGGAAATGAAGTTCGGCTACGACATCTAAAAAACATGTAACCGAACTCATCTGCAAGTGTAGTTCGGCTAATGGTTCTGAAGACACAGGTAGCTGAACTCAGCTTTAATGGAGTTTTTTCTTTCAGAGAAAAGTTCGGCTAGGAAAAAGAAAGTTGCGAAGTAACCGAACTAAAAGTTCGGCTGGGAATTTTTTTCTCGACGTAACCAAACTCAATATATAGGTTTTCAGAAAAAAGTTCGGTTAGTAGAAAAAAATTGCGACAAAACCGAACTAAAAATTCGGCTAGGAAAAAAACGAAAAAAAGTTGCGACGTAACCGAACTAAAAGTTCGACTGGGAAAAAAAAAATTGCGAGGTAACCGAACTTTTTTCTGAAAGAAAAAACTCCATTAAAGCTGAGTTCGGCTAGTTCGACAAACTGTTTCACATAATTCCTAGCCGAACTTCTCTCTGCAACTTTCATTTTCAACTCATTTTAATGATTACTTCTCATTTCTTCAACCAAAAACGAATGACAAGTAATGGGTTTGTAAGAATATCTTCGTTAATGATTTAAATTAAGCTATATACATAGAGGTGGTGGTGGTTGGTGGTGGTGGTAGTTGGTGATGGGCGGCGGTGGTGGGAGGAGGTGGTTGTTATATATATATAGGTGGTTATTAGGTTGGTTTTAAATTAAATTAGGTTAAGGGTAGATTAGTCATTTCCACACTTTAGGACACCCCTTATAAGTATAGGGTAGACATTCCTATCACAAAATAGTCCCCCTCCATTTTTGAGTAGTCAACAAAAGTCCGTTCTTTCTTAAAGTATCCATCTCCTACAGCATAATGAGCACATGGCCTGAGCCCTCAGGTTACAGCATTCACATTATTTTCTTTGTTTGGTACTACAGGAAAACTGTCCTTCAACTTTGGAACCAGTAAAATTTACTGCATGACCAACAGAATATACTTAAGTAATTGTGACCAACAAAATTTACTGCATGATTGTTACCATCACGAAGAAACAAACAAGCTTAAAATCATAAAAGAAATCCGACTTCTCAGCCAGCAGAAAGCTTTCGTCTAGACTCTCACTGTCCTAATCTTAGGCATCAGTTGATGGGATTAGTGACCAGAAGACACAAGGTTAACGGGAAGGGAATTTGCAAGTTAGAGTTGAGGTCGAGAGATAGGAAGAAGAAGATGGTTCACTGACACAAGAAACTGAGATGCTTGAGATGGATGAAAACAAACAAGCCATAATGGAGACTACGAGAAAAAACTGCTGCTACAAGATAATGTTGAATCGTCCTACACTGATGAATTCATCAGAAATCGATTGATTTGTGACAGATGACTGCTATGTATTACTATCTTTGTGATTCGGTGTTTTTTCATTTTTGCTGAATCAAGAACAAGTGAACATTTAATTTACGCTAATTGTCAAGTAATAAAACATGCATGATTCTGTTACTCACTAAATATATCCAGCTACATTACTCTTCCCTTGGACATTTCGGAGTTAAGGATATCAAAACACTTCATATCTCAAAAAGAAAGAAAAATCCATACAGGTATTATTAGTTCCTACAAAATGTATCCACACTTTTTAGGTAGTGAAATGAACCACATGAAAGCAGTCAAATAATTCCACTAGCACAACTACAAGGGAAGTGGTGTCATACCTGTAGATGATAAAACTGTAGATCAAGTTTTATTCTTCTGCTTTGTTGCTGACAGCTTTCATTTTTCTTCGTAATAAATGTTGCATATCAAGAGTGTTGATCTTTGAAGCCAATATGAAATCATTCTCAGTCAGACCACTAACAGAATGTGTCCAAATATCAATCTTCACATTGTTCCATCCGGTAAGGTGGAGATCAGGATGATGATTTTCTGCTTCTGCAATATCTGCCACCAACTTAAACAACTCTAACCCCTTAGTAAAGTTCTTCACTTTCCATGACCGGTTCAGCTTCAAAGTACCTTCTTCATTTACCAAATTCCATCCCTGGACCTCCGAAATAAGTTTCGTAGCTGCTTCTTCAGTCATGGGTCGAAGATCCTTTGAGCTACATGACACACACTTCTTGGTCGATAAATCATTTGCTGCTGCGCAAAAATTACGAAATCCATAAAATCTATTACTGTTAGATGTAACTCTCAAATGCTCTCGAACTGGCTTATTAACTTGACAAGTTGAGCTTCTAAGAGTTTCAGCTTGAATATTGATTAAGCATGCCAATGGCGCCTTAGACTTGCAGTAGTTTGAGGGAATAAGTAAACGGGCTTGAGACAATATACGGCACGTAATGGAATTCATTCCCTCTAAAAAAATTTGTTTCAGACAGCGAAATGGATGTAACAACAAGCTAATGAATTGACCTTTCTCGACTCTCTTTTCAGTTTCGCCCACTGCAAGTACTCATTCTGCCAAACTATTCTAATTTGTTATACCTACCCAATTGTTCTTTAAGACCCACAACGTATATGTTAAGAATCAAGGTTGAATAAAATTACCCGTACTTGTGCCGAGTTCTTCCTTTTGATTTTGCATCTAAATAGATATACCTGTAGTTTCAGCGTGGATGAAAAAAACTCTATGATCAAAACAACTATAGATACCCGCAAAACAACACATTCTAATCAACAACAACATTACATAAACAAAAATGCAGAAACTAACGATGCTGAGAGAAATCACCTAACCCAACAAATTAAAATATGATTCAAATATCATAAGGATTGAATTCATGAATAAATTTCTTCAAGAAGGGTAACTAGATTTAATTAAACCCTAATAATATATAAAAACTAAAATTTCCTAACAACGTTCTTCAAAAAGTATTTTTATTATTTTAAGGGACAAAAATTGTACCTCCTTGAGGTTCTTCGCCTGTAGAATTAGGGTTAAATTACTTCTCTCTTCTTCTGCGTTTTACTCCTCTAGAATACTTGTTTTTGACGCAAGATGCAACCGTTTTGCTGTACACACACTTTAAAGCTAACACCTCAACTCTATTATATGAGGACAAGAGTAGTGCGGTTCTCCGGCCCTGCAAATCAGTATGCTAACCTAATAGACTCCTTTGGTGGTTGGCGGAGCTCCATTTTCAATGAGTCCCGTCGGGTCGAAGACAACCTTAACCCGTCCACTTGATTCTCAACCAAAAGTCCTAGATATTTTAAACCAGGATATTTATAACGCGTTTGGTTACACATCCTGAAGTAACTTTTTGACTCTTAGGGGTAAAATTTCAGAACAACTTTTAGAAGCAAAAAAAATTGACTTTTGGTGAAACAAAATATCCTTGCTTCTGACTTCTGCTTCTGGTATCCAAACGCGCTATTACTCCAACAATTTTTCTTTTTTACAAGGGAGACACATACACAGACAATAAGATAGACAAAGAGATTCCATAAGCCAGATAAGGAAGGAAAAAACTAGACCTTATGAGCAAGTGTAAGACTGAATCTCTATTATAGATTAGAGATGATAAAGGATACCCGGCAAAAAAATTAGTAAATGGTGACCAGTTGTACAGAGTAAATTTAACTGCTAAAATAATTTTGTTGATACTCCTTTTCTCATTCGCAATACATCTGTCATTTTTTTCACGCTAAAAATTTCACAAGATTCCAAAAGGAAGCATAAACCAAATCTTCTTCTTCTTCTTACTCTTACTTTTACTGCCATTCCACACCCAAAGTGTATTCTTTACTGACTCACAAAAAGCCCAATGAAAGCCGAAGCTTTTGCTAAAAATAGTCTCATTCTTAAGAAGCCACACAACAATGAAGAGAAGTATGATTATTAGTCTCAACTTCGGACTGACACAACAAGCAATTAACATTCCACACATCCCGGTGTTAAAATGAAAATCAAGAGTTAATTTCCTTTGTAGCATAATGTTCACACAGGCAAAGAAACCTTCAAAGGCACTTTTGAATCCAAATCTGAGCATGAGAAAACCTTATAAATACATTGATATCATAAGTAGAATAAGCATTAGCTACTCAAATTTCTTATTTAAATATCCAAAACCTTTTATCCTCATCTTCAAAAAAGAAAAACGGCAACAATGACGTGAAGCAGTTGAACAATTTCACCAAGCTTAGCCTCATTTAAATTTCTAGAAAAGTGTAAATCCCAAGCATTATCAGAAGAAACCAAATCTTTAATATTAGTATTCTTACACATTGAGGGCTTGAACAAAGAAAGAAGCTTTTGTTGCGAAGAGATCTCACATTCACAAACATCTTCCCAGATTGAAATACTAGCTTCATTTTTGACATATAATTTTATATTAGCCATGCTAGAGATCTAGACTGCATAATAGCAACCCAGAGGCTATCACTAAGTGCAGAAGAATGAGAGTTTGGAAAAAACGAAACATGATTACCACCACCAAATTTCTGAAAAATATTGTGTCTCTAAAGAGCATTGTTTTCTGATCCATATCTCTATATCTATATTGAGTGAAAATTTGAAATGATAATTTTCAATTTCTTGGTGCCAACATTCCTCCTTTATATTTTGGGAGAACCGCCTTGGACCAAGCAACCCAACTTCTCTTCTTAATAGTTGAAGTTGCACCCTAGAAGAAATTTCTCATTATCCTTTCCACATTTTTAGAAGCATTTGCAAACAATCTAAATAAGGAGAGGTAGTATATTGGAAGACTAGACGATGCACTATTGATCATTATCAATCTACCTCCTTAGAAAGATGATTCCTCTTTCAAGATGATAGTTTATGTTGATATCTTTGGATAATTACCTCCCATACAGCCTTGCACTTAGACTAGAACCTAGTGGAATACCAAGAGAGCTTATATGCAAATTAGAAACACAACAACCAAAACCAAGAAAGATATTTTTGATATTTTTTATTTCCTCCTCATTGTCATCTAAAAAGACTATCAAATCATTTGTAAATTGTAGATGATTGATCATAATTCCATCATGAGAAAATTTGAAATCTGAAATTAGAATGTTTCCAAAAGAATAACCTCAACAACAAGAATGAAAAGAAAAGTAGAAGTTGCTAATTCTTTTTTGGCTTCCAAACATGCTTGTATCCCCTCCTTTTAGAATAATATCAAACTTTGCATAAGAGATGCACCACTTAATCTAATGCCTCCAAATATGACCAAAACCAAATCTTGCAAGACTAATATAATTGCGGTTCCAGTTGACATTGTCAAAATCGTTCTCAAAGTCAACTTTGTATATAATTCCAGATTTTTTTCCTTAATCTTAAATCTATCAACTAAAAAGATATTAAAATACAATCATTAGTCGGTCTACCAAGAACAAAAGCTCGCCGAAAGTCATAAATTATCATAGGTAAAACTAGCTTCAATCTCTCAGCAAAAAGCTTTAAAATAATCTTGTAAGTACCACCAATAAGACTTGGAGGTCTAAAATTGTGGAGTAACACTGTACCATTATATTTTGAAATTAAAGTGAGATTCATACAATTTCATCTTCAATCCAATGCACTTGCAATCTTCAGCAAAAATGGTAGGCATTTTTGGATCCTCAAAACCAAGTCTAATAGGGAATTGCTCAACAAAAAGTGAGGCATTAAAGTCTTTAGTCTCCTTCAGAATTTAAGCTTTGTCATGCAAAGAGAACCATCTACCATCAAAATTTTTATATTATTCGGTTTATTTAGAAGAGGCTAATTGGTGAAGATACCTTGAGATCTTCTCACCATATATCTTTAGCTCTTCGAGCCACATTTAATGAAATATAGGCATGCTTAGATTTAGCCTCCTCTCATCACAAAATATTAGATCTACAAGTTACCAAAAGTATTTTCTACCAAGACTTGATGAAAAACTTTAACCTTTGCAACTTTTTATCAAAAATAAACTAGGACTTACTGGTATGTTTCTAATTATCTCACCAAATTTTTATGTTTGCCAAAAAATTAAGATAAAAGAGAATAAATATATATATAATTACCAAAATTAAAAGAAAATTTAACCCTATCACCTGAATCACAACTCAACATAATTGGTGCATGATCAAAGATTTACCTAGCCATTGAAGGAAAATATCTTCAAAGTCTTTTGTGGGTAAAAATTCCTCCTAACATTTCAAGAAGATGAGAAACTTGATAATTAGTCTAAGTGAATATCCATCCAGCCATATGCAAGTCAATGGAAAGATGCCTATTGCTGAAGGACCTTAAAAAGTTTCCATTTGCAATAGCACAACCTGGTAAATTTCATAGTCGCCCATGTTAGAGCACTGCTCGGTCGAACTCGCAAGCGTTGTTATCTCAAGCTTGTTGTCAAGTTTAGTTTCCAAAACTATAAGTCTTGATTTCTAGTCTACTTATAGCTAAGTCTCGGATTAGGATAGAAAGTGTAGTTGAGCATTAGACTTCACAACGTTCATCGATTGAATACGAATAACTACTAAGGGGAGCTTGTGGAACTTCATCAACAAAAGGTATGTGGAGACTTGAACTCATCTATCACTCAAAAGTCTATCTACTATATTTCCTATTTGAGACAAAAGTCATATAGCTATATAGACTTCAATTATACACATTTGATATTTCGAGCTGAGTTTAACTCGCTTACATATTTCTCGAAATATGTGTTGGTAAGCTTTCACTTTAACCAAGTGCATCTTATATTCTTGACGAAAGTCAAAAGATGATCATGTGAAAATCGCCTGGTAACATCTTACATGATTTGTGTGAGACAGTCATTTGATGTAGAGTCAGAATGTTTCGTATTGATCATTCAATCACTTGAAAATTACTTTGAAGCTAATAGTTTGTGTGAGACAGTTATTGTCGTCTTCCGAGAATGTTTCAATGATTGAAATAGGAGTTTAAAACAATTGGATATAAACATAGTATGCGTACTTGCATATATGTAATCCAAGTTCGGGAACCATGGTATGCATACCCGTATGCGTATTGCTTGGTTTGGTGATAGACGCATTTATGTGTCTATTTTTATCTCTTTTGTGTATACTGTTAGTACCCATTTTTGTACTAATTTTGGTATTTTATCCCTTTGTAGGTGTTTTTGGAGGAGTAGGCTTTTGCGGCAAAATTGGCTCGAAAAGTTGTTAAAGATACCTGGAAGGACATTTGCTATTCGGACTCTCATGTTTGATAAGGGGTAACCCATTTCCAGGCAACTGCTAAGCACAAACCGGGATTGGATAAGGGGCGACCATCTTCACCATTTGAAATGAAAATTTTGGCGGGAAACTATTTTACAGCTGCGGAAGTTTTCTGATTCAGTTTCTAACCGAGATTTCAGGGGATTTGTTCACGGGAATGGTTGGGACTACCCTGTTACATCAAAACAGGGTTAGTAAGGAAGTTGGTTATGTTAAAAAAGGCAGAGTTAATCCGTACTCTTTAAAACAGGAAAAAAAAGTTTCTCGGGAAAGTTAGTTTTGGTTATTTAGGGAAGGTACGCAAGTGTAAAGGAAAGATAATCCTCTGGGATTCTATATGATCAATTCAGAAGAGTTTGGAAAGGTAAAAACAGCTAGAGATGAAAAATTGAACAACTCTAGAACTAGTTTCATTTGAGTCATTTGAACTAGTTATGGTTAAGATGAATAAGGTTGATATGAAAGTGTTCATATGGATAACCTCGGTGAACTATTGTTGAGACAACAAAGGTGCACACGTTTAGGTACGGTTACTCATATCTAAATGAAGTCACTTTTCATTTGTGTGTAATAAGCTAAGTTCGATCTAACGGTTGAAAGATATTAGCTTAAGTCTAATCAGGTTTTCATCTAACGGTGAATATTGAATGCTTTGTTACCAAGGTAACTTAGATTGCAAACCCCGATTTGAAGACTATATAAAGGAGAACTCTAGCAACTAGGAAACCTAATCCCCACACCTCATGTGCGATACTAGTTGCGACTAGAGTTGATTCTCCTTTAACCTTAGGTTTTTCACGAAACCCTGTAGGTTAACGACTTGAAGACTTCATTGGGATTGTGAAGCCAGACCTAACTATTTTCTCTGTAGTTGCGTGTTCTGATCTTGCTGTTTTCTATCGTTATTGAGTACTATCTTCTCTAAGATTTGCTCGAGATTTAATCTCCGATAGGCAAGATAAAAAGTAGTCACAAACATCTTCGTCTCATCGTTTGTGATTCCATAATATCTTGTTTCACTACCATATGATTAAGATTATTGTGAGGTGATTGATATTACTAGGCTGTTTTTCGGGAATATAAGTCCGGTATATCAATTAGTTCATGTTCACCTTGATTTATCAAAAGACATAACAAAACTCATAGGTTTATCCGTGGGAGACAGATTTATCTATTCAATAGACTTTTCTGTGTGAGACAGATTGGTTTATCAAGTCTTCAACTTTGGGTCGTAGCAACTCTTAGTTGTGGGTGAGATCAGCTAAGGGAATCAAGTGCGTAGAGTCCTGCTGGGATTCAGAGACGTAAGGAGCGCAACTGTACCTTGATCAGTGTGAGATTGGTTAGGGCTCAACTACATTCCAGTTCGAAGTTAACTTGGAGTAGGCTAGTGTCTGTAGCAGCTTAATACAGTGTGGTGTTCAAATATGGACTAGGTCCCGGGGATTTTCTGCATTTGCGGTTCCCTCGTTAACAAAATTTCTGGCGTCTGTGTTATTTCTTTTCCGCATTATATTTGTTTATATAATTGAAATATCACAGGTTGTGCGTAAGTTCAATCAATTATGAATCCAACATTTGGTTGTTGATTAAATTGATTGACACTTGGATATTGGTTTTCGATACCTTCCAAGTTATATTCAATCGGGCTCGCAAATTCCTATTTGTTTGATTGCAGATTGAATTGAGAAATTGAGATACAACACTTAGATATATTTCCATTGATTGAGTCTGACTGTGTAGTTGATTCTCTTGGAATTATATTGGAGTTGTCCATACAGATTGCTAAGCGAAATATTGGGTGTGGTTGTTGTACCCCCGTTTTTTCAATTGGTATCAGAGCAGGCAAACACGTTTAAGACCTCATAAGTCTGTGTTTGTGGCAATTTGATTTGTGTGGATAGTTGTGTATCTCAAACTCACACGCATAGAAATGAGTTCTAAATTTTTTAATTATGCCAAATGTCTTGGGCTTACCTCCAAGGATAACTCCTTTGATGATTCTTCCGAATCCCGAGGTAGGAATTGTTTACTATCAGATTCTGATAACATTCCCTCTAATAATACATTTTCTAATACCCCGATATTCGGGAGTTGTTGGACGAATGGAATATAAGTAATGATTTGTTCTTCCCTAACACCGAGGCCTTTTCAGCACAATTGGCTCCAGAGTTGACAGAAAAAATTACAGTTAAGCGTGCTCGGGCGAGAGTAGTCACAGGATGGGTGACCTCTCGGGAAGCCGCTGCTGGATAACCGCAGTAGTGCCGTTAGAAATCCCACACTGCTGGATAACCGCAGTGGGTAAGTGGGAACAATATCGGTGTTAGTTGGGATACAACTAGGGGTCGTTCACTTGTGCTCGGGTGGGGGAGTATGCTGGGGGATTATGCCAGATACTGCTCTCATAGGAGACAAGGAACGTCAACATTATACCGAGGCCTTTTCAGCACAATTGGCTCCAGATTTGGAAGAAAACTCTACAGTTAAGCGTGCTCCGACGGGAGAAATCCAGGGATGGGTGACCTCCTGGAAAGTTGCTGCTGGATGACCGCAGCGATGCCCGTTGAAAACCCCACACTGCCGGATAACCGCAGTGGCTAAGTGGGGACAATATCGGTGGAGGACGGGTCATTACACATTATGCTCCATGTCTAAAACTTAAATGGAACTCACCAGAAATAATTTTTTTACAGATGAGACTATTGTTTTTCAAGATTGTAAGATAAAATATCTTGAAGAAAAACATGATCAGCTTATTGATGAACTTGAGAAGTCTCTCGGTCGAGAACGGGAACTCTATAGCATCATTGAGTCATTCTCTAACAATATCGAAAAACTTGTTCAAGAAACTACTCTACAGTGTGAAAAGATTAGTACTCTTGAGGATATTGTTAAAGAAGATTCAATTAGAGAAAATCGTTTGATCGAGACTCATTCATATGATCTGAACAGCCTTCGTGTTGATAAAGAGAAGTTGGTTGCTTCCCTTCTTCTAGCCCAGGAACAGTGCAAATCCTTGAAAAAGGAAAACTCTGTTTTAATGAGAAATTCTTTTGTACCAATCTCTAATTCTCAGACATAATTACAGTACACGAAGAAAATTTCTCCAAAGGAAGCCCCTGCTAGGAAGTGTTTACATAACTTGCAGTCTTCTAATAGGGCTATGAACTTACAGGTTCCTTCCATTATTTCTCTTCCACAAACATGTTCTTTCTGTGGGAAAAAGAATTATTATGTCCAACATTGTTTTGCTAGAAAAAAACAGATTTCTGATCTTCAAAGTCTACTTCTTTTTACAGTCGACAGAGTAAATTGTCTGAAGACATATACAATGGATTTCAGTCCCGCAGAAAGCCATAACTCTTATAAAAGGGACTTCAATGGTCACTCATTTCGAAATCTCTACATGGATCGTTTTTCTCCTCATGGTGAAAACTCTTACACCACTAAAATACACATTCCCAGTGTTTATGAGAATAAGTCTGGTAGATCTAAGTCTAAAAGGTGGAGACCTCTCTCCTCTAATCCTCTGGAACCGGTTTCCAGAGGTCCTAGACTTAATTCTCAGAAAATTCCCTCTAATGGATTTTCTAAACGTCGAATTCCTCTGGAATAAGAAATAGCCGAAGGAAGGTAAGAGATACTAGGTCCAAACCCTCAGATGGTATTCACAATTCATCTATCAATAATCATGGTGGGATTACATCTCACTCTGCTACCTAGTTCTAGGTAATTTCATCCTTGTATCTAACTTGAAAGTTGCAAGGATGATATTTACGAGATGCTCAAGTCCACTGTTGATTACCATTTGTCTTGTGTTTGTTTTAGCTATTTTCTCTTTATGTAAAGGTTGAGTCATTTCCTGACTCCTTGTTACTAATGTATCTCTTCCGCATGCTCTGATTAAATCTTTTAGTTATTGAGGCATGCTGATAAGAGATATTTGAAAAACGGAGAGTATCTCTTGTTAGATCTTTTCTGATTCATTAGACCTCCACGTCTAGTCCATGAACGTCCGTGTCCTTCTTGGGAGTTTTAGGGTTTACACAACAAGGGTGTCCCTCTCTTGTTTGTAAACATATATATCTTTTATATTGTTTTTCCTTCCCTAATAATAAAAAAGAAGAAGAATGTAGAACTTCTCAAGACCTCAAGAAGTGGTGAATCTTGAGATGGAAGAAGACGTTAAAGGATGCGATTTTGTTCAAGAACTTGCCTTGAAAAAGATGATTGAAAGGAAAGAGTACAACTCCTGGATTGGTGAATCTGTCAAGTAATAGACGCATTTATGTGTCTATTTTCATCTCTTTTATGTATAGTGTTAGTACCCATTTTTGTACTAATTTTGGTATTTTATCCCTTGTAGGTGTTTTTGGAAAAATGGGCTTTTGCGGCGAATTTGGCTCAAAAAGTGGTTTTTGCGTTCATGGGAAAAATTACTAAGGGGTGACCACTTGCTATTCGCACTCCTTGTCTGGATAAGGGGAGGTCATCCCTTTTGTTTTGAAAATGAAAAAAGGCGGGAAACTGTGTTCTACGCCTGCAGATTAAGATTTAGCTTTTGAGCGATTTTGAAGGAGATTTAATCGTAGGAAACAATTGGGATGAACGTGATTAAGCTAAACAGGCCTGGTATGGTGTTTTTACTCGATCAAATTGGGCTGTATTATTGGTTTGGATCAAAACAGGGTGAGAGATATTCACGGGAATTTTGGATCGATTTTGAGAAGAGATTTGGTCGGATTCGATCATTGGTTTGACTAGGATCAGTTAATTACACCCAAACAGGGTTGTTAAGAGCCTCAGATTCGATAAAGTCGTGATATATCTTCGATCAAAGCAAAACAGGGAGTATTTATATTTTCAAGATATTTTCGGTTTAAAAAAGATTTGTGCGGAAGATTTGGGATTGGATGTGTATATATAGGCTTTTGGGAGTCAAAGGAGGGAGGACGAACGTTTTGGAGAAGTTTAGAGCCTTAGAGAAGCGAAAAAAAATCATCTGGAGTCGAGTACAGAAACTTTTCTGCTGCTGCGAAGAAGAAGAACACGAAGAACATAAGACCCTCAGAGTCAGTTGCAGAGGCAGACTTATTTTCAGTGACAACGAGGTACGGTCGCATCTTCCTGCAGTCACCGAAGCCCTTCAGCAACAATTCCGACTTCTGTTTTAGACCTTCAGCAACTACAGAATCCGCTGCTTTAACACCTTTCTCCCTTTTTAATCAACTTTTGAGCCATAAACATGTATTTTGAGATTATGATTAATATGAGGAGCTAAACCCCTTAGCCGAGGCGAAAGAGGAAGCCATTGTTCCATGAAAAGTGGTATAATTCTATTTTTATTATTTTTGCAATTTCTTATATGATTATTTGCTTTGATTGAGAATTGATTGAATGATTTTTCTTAAACAATTGTGATTTCTCTTGATAGATTATGCTTAGACTTATGTTTTTGATATTCTATGCTTTCGAAATACACTTGTTATTCCAAAAATCTACCTTTGCAAAATATTAGGATCACTTTAAACATAAAGAGTTGCATGAATGTTGATTAGATTATATAACTTAATTGGTTAATGGTGGAATCCAGAGTCTCGGTGTTTTCTTATTATTATTGAAACAACTTTATTTAATTTTCGAAAATCCTTCACAAGTCTTAGAGTTCGAATCTTATTACCACTATTTCTACAACTATAAATACCATCATCAAGGATTTAATTCTTTTTCAGAATGACTCTAGGGTCGAATTTGCGAATCTTCAAATGAAAATAAATCAGCTTCTTGATGGTCAGACCAAAATCCTTGATAATCAAAAGATCTTGATCAGGAATCAGAAGAAACTCATCATGGACTGTGTAAAAGCTAGGCATCTTGCCCGCATTCACTACACCAAATTTAGCGTTTAGCAACAGCCTATTTTTGTTGCTGACCGGCGTTGCAACAGATTTTTGCGGTTGCGAAACACCCTGTCGCAGTTTTTCGCAACAGCTCTAGCTCTGTTGCTAAATTCGGTCAGCAACGGCAGTCGCAACAGAGATTAGCTGTTGCGAAACTAAAATATAGCAACAGAACCTGAGCAGTTGTTATTCTGTTGCTAATTTTAGAGCTATTCCGAGATATTTTCATTAGAACTGGATATAATTGTTCTGGTTCACATTTAGCAACATAAATGTGCCGTTGCTAAATTTTTGCAACCACAAAAAAAAATACAATCGATTTTCCCCCAATATTTCCCTGCAATTACCCAGCTCCCCATCAACTACCCTGATTCATCCAATTCTGGTAATTCAGTCTAATAGCTCTTATATTTAACATGCAATCAAGATAAAAATTGAACTACAAATGTCTCATGATTGACATACAAAAGTTCATCAAAGAAAAAAAGATTCATTAATGGATGGTTGACTTAAAAGTATCACGGTAGAAGATAGAAATGTTTACAAGTTTCACAACTTACTGAGATGATAAAGATTCAGTAATTGACGTACAATGTTCTACGTGGCAGCAGTAAATAGATACAATGTTAACATAATCTGTAACTAGGAAATTGTTTACCTAATTGCAGCTACAGCTTTGAGCGAAAGCACTTCAACACCAACTATTTCCTGCAAACACTGATAAATACATTAGCATCTCTTCAAAGATCTCAAGAACATGACCATACCAAAAAAGAGAAGCAGCTTCATAGTATAAGCAGAAAAACACCAACTAGTTATAGACCTTGCATCTCCAGCTACAGATCCAGATTAGCTGTAGAGATTTGATGTGGGATGCTGAATGATCCCCTTCGTACTATCTACAACAGAAAAAAAAAACAGAAAACCCACTCAAAATCAATCTCACTTACTTGCTAACAAGGCTTCAAGCAAAGGAAGAGCAATCATAAAATGATAAACCTCATGAGAGAAGAATTATGATCCCAAGACCCATACAAAACATAACAATAATATGTAAAGATGTTCAAGTAGAAAAGATAGTCTACGGGCCAAAGATTTTATTAACTTCACAACTCTCTTGAGATCCTGCACCTTCAGTTCAAGTTGCAGATCCCACTAAAACAAGCTTACGGACCCAGTACCCAACCCTGCAACTTGACCTGTTAGGGAGTCAAAAGATCTCTTATGTCTACATAAATGTATTCGTGAATTCTAATGTGTCCAACCAAACGAGTATACTTTAATCCAAATAACCTTAATTAGGCAACATGATGGTCTACATGAATCAGAAATTCGACATATATACTTTAGCACGCGCCAATGTGCCATGACATCCCCAAAAAAACATGTTAAAAACTTAAAATTGTTACTCTTCAACCAACAAACAAGAAAGTAAGAGAAATTCTAGTTACCTTATTGAAAAGTTGTAGTTGATTGTCATGAGTATGATAGCTTAGATCTGGTCTGGAATCCGCTGGCGGCAAACTTGTATTGATCTGTCACAGTATTTCAGAATCCACAGTTACGCGTACGAATAATGATTCATAATTTGCGAAGCATCTAAACCTTTGAACAATTGGAGGAGCATCGAATGACAACAAATTTGCAAAAGGAGATATTTTTATTACCTTACTACTTTAAAGCATGTTTTCAACTTTCTCGATTTAGATGTTGTAGAAGCACAACCACCATCTTTAGAGAGCTGCGGTTGGCAGGTACGTATTATCTTGACACTAGCAAAAGGAAATAAACTATCATAGTCAGGTCTCACAATAAACCAAGAGAGCATTTCAAAACAGAAACTCGTGAAATTATGATATTCAATAAATAGAAATAGTTGGTAGAGTCTTTTTTAACTGTTCCTAAAATGTCAGATCATTAGAGAAATTACATGTACCTATATCACTACACCTTGGAAAGTTTTTTTAGATAATGAATATTATAGTTATCAACTCAAAAGTATCAATGGCCAACCATGTCTAAGATTGTTAATCTAAAAGCTAGTGTTGTGCATTCACAACCCACGATAAGATATGGGTACTCAAAACGAAAAGCATACCGAACATGCACTTTTACTCTCCATGATACAACAACTAACATACATCAAAAACAACAAAGTAGTTAGTGATACTACCTGCTGTTCTTCCATATATGACTCGGTAATTGGATTTTGATGCCTAACTTTCTTTCCATCTTCACTTATAACCTGCAGATTTCACTTTCAGCACCAAAACAACATGAGAATTTACTAGTAAAAATGATTTTAATGTGCAGGACATGATCACCAAAACAATATGAGACATACCTCTAACTGACAGCACTTTCTTAATCTCCTCAGCCTCTACCAAGGAAACTTCACAGGTAGGAAACCAAGAGGTTGCCCTTTGCTGCGGTCCAATTAGGAAAAAATGAATAACCATAAGCAGGTAACTTGAATATAAACAAGGAGGTGCTCATGTATCTAAGATAACAAAAGGCATACAATAACAAGTTCATCGTATCGCAGGGAAGACATTTGAAAATATATTATACAAAGTAATCTCTATAAAGAATAAATATTTTGAACTAGAAAGTTGGTAGCACCAGTGACCGATACATCTACGAACCCTAACATTTAAGATACTGAAAAGGACCCCTTTTTAATTCAGTTAACAACTCACCATGGATTAGGAGAGGTACCAAAAAGATCCTTGAACCATTTTTCTGAAGAAAAAAAATGAAATAAATAATATTCGCACCTCACTGTGGTATTCTTTCAGGAAAAAAAAGGAATGAGCGAGATTTATGCAATAATCAAGTGTTACAGGAATATTATCACACCTAATAGCTTCCTCAAGTTTGTCCAACCTCTGCACTCAATCGCAATTCCAATAGCTTGTCGGAATTTTTGGTCCAAGATGCACATGTATAAAACCAAAATGGTTATAATGTCTATTCCTTTAAAATTAAAGACATAGTTAAAAATGAAATAAACATCCCACACACTTCCTTAAAATCCTCTCTACAGTAGCCTTCAATCTTGGATCCACCTTCTCTGCTTCTTGGTTCGACTCTGCATCTTTGGTCTTAAAAATAACATATTCATCTATCTATAGCTTTAGCTGAATTACAATCACCAACACCCCAGTTAGTACCAACCACAACAAGGTGCTCATAAAAAATCAATTATACAATTCGTACCAAGAATAGCATGGCCATAATCAGAGTATTCTGAAACATCAAAAAGTGTAGAACAAATCGAGAACAAAATCACCTGTTTGGCCAACCATCGGAAATTGCAGGCAGTTAACACAAAATTTTCCAGACTGAGCTGGATTTGGTACCTAAAAGTTCTCTCGACTATATACAGTACATCATCTGCAAAATGAGGTCATCCTGCTAATTTGTTGATCGAAAAGTTAACGTTCTAACTCATGAACATGGTGTCTCTATAGTCAAAAGAATCAAGGATATCAGTGATACCTTTTATGATGGACCCTTTCAAAGGTATGATGTTATCAAAGAAACTTGATCTTTTCTTTTTGTCTAGGAAACTTCTTATGAGAATTTATTCTTGTGTTTTAAAAAGGATAACTAGGGTTTGGAATAGCCATTATTGTGAGTACACATAGCTATTTCCAACGATTTTCATCTTGCAATGTTTTTAGATTTATTTATTAAAATTCTAAAGTTTATTTGGAAGATGATTTTGTTGTATTAATATTTATGGTTTTATATATTGCAACTTGTTATGGGATATGTGTGTTTGCATCCATGAACTATGATTGTCCCATATTTGCTCAAAAGTTAAGTCTATCATATGTCTTTATGCAAATATTGATAGAAGATAGGATGAACTTTTGTGTACAAAAATTAAGTCTATTACATGTCTCTATGCAAATATTGATGAAAAATAGAATGAATCTTTGAATATTCCGTAGTATTGGTCTTTCCCTGATCCACATCTTTGTGTATGTACTGTGTGGCTCCGTAAGTTCTCTTATGTTGAGCATTTCCGATTAAATTAATCATGGGTTCTCTTGTGGTTAATTTATTTGAGTATTTTGGATACAAATTCATGTTTCATGATTATTTGTTAATGTCCAAAGAAATCCTTCTTTTCTTGTGAAAGTAAGGTCGCTCTTATTGTTCTTTCGGGAATGACATTTTATGGGGGAGAGTTCTTAATTGAACTTGTGCCTAATTGCCAAATCTTTGAGGGGAGTGAGGCTGTGGAATATTATAGGAGTTTTCTTGTATCTTTATTAACTCCTTGATGAATGCATTTAGTTTCGGCTATATGATTGCATCTAAACAAAGTTGATATGTTGTTCTCTTTTGGTCATGAAGTATCTCTATGGAAATTTCATTAGGATCCCACTAGTTTTCGTACCTTTGCCAATTATTATTGACAAAAAGGAGGAGAATTAATGTGTAGTTCACACTACAAATACATATGGTTTACGGATCATTATGTAAGGGGGAGTGGTTTTCATGTGAGATGAAGTATTGACTAAGGGGGAGTGATACATATCACCATAGTATTGTTGTCAAAGTTGTGATAAATTAGACTTTGATGCTGTGTAATAATACTATGACACTGTATAACAATGATTGAGAGCAACTGTTTTCTCATTGTTATAGCTACGGATCTTCAACAACATTAATGCCGAGTTGAATACGTTCAGAATCACTGGAGTACTTGGAAGTGACGAAGATTTCGAGTAATGTTGAAGAACCAAGGAAATCAAGCTTTTGGATTGAGAGCTACAAAGTTTATTTATTTTGTATTCCATATGTATTGATAGTTTTGTCACTAAAATTGACAAAGGGGTAGATTATTAGAGCATTGCTCGGTCGAACTCGCAAGCGTTGCTATCTCAAGCTTGTTGTCAAGTTTAGTTTCCAAAACTATAAGTCTTGATTTCTAGTCTACTTATAGCTAAGTCTCAGGTTAGGATAGAAAGTGTAGTTAAGCATTAGACTTCACGGCGTTCATCGATTGAAGACGAAGTACTACTAAGGGTAGCTTGTGGAACTTCATCAACAAAAGGTATGTGGAGACTTGAACCCATCGATCACTCAAAAGTTTATCTACTTTATCTCCTATTTGAGACAAAAGTCGTATAGCTATATAGACTTCAATTATACACAGTTGATATTTTGAGCTGAGTTTAACTCGCTTACATATTTCTCGAAATATGTGTTGGTAATCTTTCACTTTAACCAAGTTCATCTTATAATCTTGACGAAAGTTAAAAGATGATCATGTGAAAATCTCCTGGTAACATCTTACATGATTTGTGTTAGACAGTCATTTGATGTAGACTCGGAATGTTTCTTATTCATCATTCGATCACTTGAAAATTGCTTTGAAGCTAATAGTTTGTGTGAGACAGCTATTGTCGTCTTCCGAGAATGTTTCAATGATTTAAATAAGAGTTTATAACAATTGGATATAAGCATAGTATGTGTACTTGCATATATGTAATCCAAGTCTGGGAACCATGGTATGCATACCCGTATGCGTACTACTTGGTTTGGTGAAAGTCCAGGAACCTTTTACATATACCGGTACGCGTACTGGTGTGAGTTTCAGGTCCGGGAATTTCTTTGTAGTTTGGAAGGTATGCGCACCAGTTCGCGGACTGGCGAACCCAAACTTAGTCCGGCCATTTAGGTATGCGTACCCGTTTGCATACCTGAGTGGATAATGTTCTAAAATCTATTTTTTCATAAACTAATACATTTATATAATAAGGAATGCAATCTTTTGCAAACCGTAGCTATTATATTCATGACTTGATTCAAGTGAATCAAAATCGATTTTGCTTCAATTGTGTCTTATATACTTCTATGAGAATATAAAAAATTGAACAACTCTAGAACTAGTTTCATTTGAGTCATTTGAACTAGTTATGGTTAAGATGAATAAGGTTGATATGAAAGTGTTCATATGGATAACCTCGGTGAACTATTGTTGAGCCAACAAAGGTGCACACGTTTAGGTACGGTTACTCATATCTAAATGAAGTCACTTTTCATTTGTGTGTGACAAGCTAAGTTCGATCTAACGGTTGAAAGATATTAGCTTAAGTCTAATCAGGTTTTCATCTAACGGTGAATATTGAATGCTTTGTTACCAAGGTAACTTAGATTGCAAACCCCGATTTGAAGACTATATAAAGGAGAACTCTAGCAACTAGGAAACCTAATCCCCACACCTCATATGCGATACTAGTTGCGACTAGAGTCGATTCTCCTTTAACCTTAGGTTTTTCACGAAACCCTGTAGGTTAACGACTTGAAGACTTCATTGGAATTGTGAAGCCAGACCCAACTATTTTCTCTGTAGTTGCGTGTTCTGATCTTGTTGTTTTCAATCGTTATTGAGTACTATCTTCACTAAGATTTGCTCGAGATTTAATCTCCGATAGGCAAGATAAAAAGTAGTCACAAACATCTTCGTCTCATCGTTTGTGATTCCACAATATCTCGTTTCACTACCATATGATTAAGATTATTGTGAGGTGATTGATATTACTAGGCTGTTTTTCGGGAATATAAGTCCGGTATATCAATTAGTTCATGTTCACCTTGATTTATCAAAAGACATAACAAAACTCATAGGTTTATCTGTGGGAGACAGATTTATCTATTCAATAGACTTTTCTGTGTGAGACAGATTGGTTTATCAAGTCTTCGACTTTGGGTCGTAGCAACTCTTAGTTGTAGGTGAGATCAGCTAAGGAAATCAAGTGCGTAGAGTCCTGATGGGATTCAGAGACGTAAGGAGCGCAACTGTACCTTGATCAGTGTGAGATTGGTTAGGGCTCAACTACATTCCAGACCGAAGTTAACTTGGAGTAGGCTAGTGTCTGTAGCAGCTTAATACAGTGTGGTGTTCAAATCTGGACTAGGTCCCGAGGATTTTCTGCATTTGCGGTTCCCTCGTTAACAAAATTTCTGGCGTCTGTGTTATTTCTTTTCCGTATTATATTTATTTATATAATTGAAATATCACAGGTTGTGCATAAGTTCAATCAATTATGAATCCAACATTTGGTTGTTGATTAAATTGATTGACACTTGGATATTGGTTTTTGATACCGTCCAAGTTATTTCTTATATTCAATCGGGCTCGCAAATTCCTATTTGTTTGATTGCGGATTGAATTGAGAAATTGAGATACAACTCTTGGATATATTTTCATTGATTGAGTCTGACTATCTAGTAGATTCTCTTAGAATTATATTGGAGTTGTCCATACAGATTGCTAAGCGAAATATTGGGTGTGGTTATTGTACCCCCGCTTTTTCAGCCCCAGATAAGCCAACATTAATCAAAATAGGCTCTAATATCTCTTAAGAATTGTTGATAATAACTTGCATTCGAAGCCTCATAAACATAAGTAAAAGTTCATTCAAAATTGCCCGCCACATTTTTGAAGTTGATAGATTCGCAGAAAGTGCCAATTGAATGTTTTCGTATCAGAACTATTCCTTCCTTCCACATACTCCCCGGCTACGATGTGGTCGGGCCACATCCATTTTGTATGTGGTCCCTCTTTATTTTCTGACACCTATCTAACTAAAAAACCTCCCCCCTCCAAATCCCCCTAATTGTTTCATTTTTTGAGAAAAGTAGGAAGTTAGATATAAAAAAAGTTAGGTAATAAAACTGTTTTCCAAATTTTTTCCTACTTTATACGATGTGTCAGCATTTAAAGAAGGGCCACATACTTCAAGTATGTGGCTCGACCACATCGTAGCTGCACCGTTCCACATATCACACCACTAGAAACCCACTCAGACGAAATAAATAAAGAAAGCAGAAATTGTATCCATTTGAACTAAGGCTGTCAATGGATAACCGAATATTCGATATCCGTCCGAGTCCGTTCGAATCGTTAGGATATTATCCGAAATTTCGGATAACGGATAACGGATACGGATACCTTATCGGATATTCTTACTTTAACGAAACGGATACGGAAAAGGTACTATCCTATAGGATAATATCCGCTATCCGTTAAAGAATGCATATGCAATTTATTTTTTAATTTTTTTGAGTAATATATTTAGTTGTTAACTTGGTAGTATATGAAGACTTAGAAATAAAAATATTATGGAAGAAAAAAAAACACAACTAGTTTTGTTGGTTATGAGAAAAGCGGAGGATTTTTCAATTCTGATAGAGAAGATTAAAGATTTGAGTTTTGTTTAATAATAATTTAATATAATAATTTTAAAGTCAATTTTTTTGCATTTGATCAAGGTATTTGGTTTTATTAGTTGAATTTCCTTAGAGTTTCTTTGATTTATTTACAATTTATCAAATGTACAGAAAGACTAAAAAAGAATTTAAATTATTTTTATTATAATGAATTACTATCGGATATTACCGGATATTATCGGATATCCGGCATTGTTATCGGAACGGATACGAAAAATCTTTTAGAATATCCGTCGGATATTATCGGATATCGGATATCCGGTAATCTTATTGGTAACGGATATGGTAGAGGTCATATCCGTTTCGATAGGTACCGTTGACAGCCCTAATTTGAACCCCGTAGAGCTTTAATTATAAAGTCGTCCACTGCTTCCTTCTTAGATTCCCAAGAATAGTAATATTATTCTTTTGAATGACATTGCGAATAGTAACAATTTTAGGATCTTGACCAAGGCTCCTTATATTCCAACGTATAATTTTGTGATCCATTATGGAGAACCTGTAACCATATAGATATTACATTAAACCCAAATCATTTTCCATATTTTTATTTTCAAAAATGCACTTTACAACTTCAATGAGATCCTCCTCCTCAAAAAGAGTACCATAAATAACATGAGATGCATCTGAATTTAACTCTTTATGACCATCAATATCTTCAAATTGAGGAATTTCCATGTTCAAATCTTGTTTAGTGCCCCTTTCAATTTTTCAATCAACTGTCAATAAATAGTTTTTATATTATAACTTATTGAACTCCACATGAAACTCAATCTGAGAGTAATCAGTTTTTCCACATCATCTTGAGTTTTGGCACTTGTTAAAACAATGCTCGGTTGAACCCCACAAGTTTTGTTATCTCAAGCTTGTTGTCAGTGTTAGTTGATCAAAACTATATCTTGATTTCTAGTATACTAAGTCAAGTCTTTGACTAGGTTAGAATTTTGTAGTTGAGTATCAGACATCACCCTTGAAGACTGAAGATCGACGAAGACATTTGGAGAACTTCTTTTATCAGGTATGTGAAGACTTGACCATTTTATTTTACTCACTATCTTACCATTCTATCATTTGAGACTATGTCGTATGACTTCTAGTAGATTTACAAAGAAGAAATTTCGAGTCAAGCTTGTCTTGTTAAAAAGCTCGAAATATGATTCAAGCATGATGTTCAAAGGTTCGTAACAGCATTAGTACAGAATAATTTATTGGTCGAGAATTAATTTGTGGATCAATTGAAAATCGCCCATATAAGTGATTTTATCATTTGGGAATGTTTCAAACATCATAAGAGAGATATTCATGAACTTCTGTTATTTCTGCTCAGGGTAGGTTGGCAAACCAGTTTGCAAACTGTAATGATTTAAGAACTACAGTGAAGGTTGGCGAACCAGTTCGCAAACCACAAGTTCGGTTTGGAACAGTTCATGAACCATGAAGAACTGAATTTTTGGTGTTGGTATAAAAGGCTTAAGGTTGGTAAACCCAATTGGCGAATTGAGTCCATCTGAGTTCATAAACCAACTACGGTTGGAGAACCTAGTTCGCGAACAGTGTACATATGAGTTCTCGAGCAGAGTAGGGTAGGCGAACCCGGTTCACGAACCGTAGCTCCCTAACTCGTGAATTTTAGCCTTGTTGTTCACGAACCGTTTCACCAACAGTCCCAACAATATTTAGCAGATGCTCAAAGACTTATTTTTTAAATATGTTTAGCATTACTATGACTCTCTTAAACACTTGTAAGATTTCATTGATCATTAAAACACTTATGTGTGTGCATCGTGATTAAACTCTTGAGTGTTTAAATGAACATCAATTTGCTTATTGTTCATATGACATATTTGCCAAACCGAACGGTCATTAGACACGATTCCATAACCGGACCACTGTGTATATTCTTCCATTGTATTTTCAAGATAAATTCTCACATAGTTTAATTGAAACCTTAATTAGAGTTTCATCTAAACAGAGAAAGTGTTTTCTTGATTCTCAAGTTATCTTAGCTTGAATTCTAAGCAACCCTCTGTCTTGAAAATCTATAAATAGTACTCTTTTAACTGGGAAATATAATCCCGGACACTTTGTGTCCTAGTTGATAGATAGAGTCATCCTCTATGAACCTAAGTTTCCTATGTGAAACATTATTAGGTTTACGACTAAAAGACTTTGCTTTGGAGATTTGTGAAGCCAGGTTCGACTATCTTTACCTTGATAGTTCGTGTATCTTGATCTTGATTTTGTGTTATCGAGGTTCTTTTAATCCCTTTCAGGCAAGATAGATAAAAATCGTAAAGTTCTCTTCGTCTCAGACTTTGTGATTCCTCAAGATAAAAATCTGAAAATTGATCTTAAGTGATTTTTTGAAGATTGTTCTTGATAGGTGGTAAAAGATCCAGGCTTCTTATCTAAGTGAGTGTAACTGTTACGAATTGTGAGGTTTGCTAGCTTTGTCTATTGCAAACAGATGTCCAAGTGTTGATCTTTGATCTAAAGGGAAATCAAATATGCTTATTTGTTATAGGAAGATTGGTATCAAAAGTATTCGCTAAGGTTGAAGCAACTCTTAAACTGTAAAGGACGTCAGCTAAGGGAATCAATTGCGTGGAACCTTGCGAGGTTCAAGAGACGTAAGGAGTGCGATTGTAACTGAACGCTTGGAGGGAGGATTCTGTCTCAACTACATTCCAGTCCGATGTCTAATAGTAGGCTAGTGTCTGTAGCGGCTTAATACAGTTTGGTGTTCAGATCTGGACAAGGTCCCCTGGTTTTTCTGCAGTTGTGGTTTCCTCGTTAACAAAATTTATGGTGTCTTGTGTTTTTCATTTTTCGCATTAAATTCTTTATCTTTATAATAGGATTTACGCAGGTAGTACGTATGCAATCTTAGTAGATATGTCCATCTAATTGTGATTGATTACGAGATTTGTTTGTTGTAGAATTCACATCTTGAAAGATAGATAACAAGTTTATTATTTGGCAGAATTCCGATTGGATTACTTGGATATTGATTTTTGAGATCGTCCAAGTACTCTTCTTAAAAACCAGGTTCACAGTCTCCTTAGACTATGTTACTAATTGAGAAGAGATAGGGATATAAACTTTATATGCATATTGTCAAGGATCATTAAGTTGGTCTACTTTCAATTGTATTAGGTGTTTTCCATACAGTTTGCCGAACGAAAAAATACGTGGTGTATTTGGTACCCACATGTTTTCAGCACTAACCCATATATATTTGTTGTTTCATTAATACAGATGTTGAAATCTTATAATTCGAAGAGTGAAATATGAATGGGAATTAAATGGTTTTTGAGTACTATGTTTATTACCTGACTAAGTTTAATAATCCGCGAGCTAGCATAACCCAAACCTTCCTTTTTCTTGGGTCAAAAAGTGATCCGGCTCAAGTTTTGATCTGCCAATGTTGTTAATGCTACCGACTTAGAGGAAAAATTTGATGGTGGGGATATTTTTCCATTAACTGTGTCATATGCAGGTTGAGAAATGAAACCTGAACTCGAATCCATATTCAAAGAACTCCTCCACCACTTCTGGCTCATATCTGGACTCGTATAATCCGATTTACTTGGATCATGGGCAGGGTGAGGAATGGAATATGAACTCATATCCGATTACAAATAATTTATCCTTCCTATCTGGTTTATATTTTGACCTGTCGAATTCAAATTTTGAGGATCATGCGCGGACATGTAAATGATTAAAATCCTAGTTTTCAAAGGAGTTTGGAGAGTTTTTCTTCATCGTCCGGTCCATCTGTTGAACTGTCAAATTAGAGGTATGCGGGTCGTATCCGGGTAATATGTTAGGAAGACACCCAACCTTCTAGCCCATATTTTGAAAGGAACCAAAAGAATTCAAAAATTATGCTCCATATACATTTCAATTCTTAGCATTCGGATCATCCCTTATCCTCATAGTAGGTTCCTAATACCAATTGCTTTTATTTTCCACATATAACTTCAGGGAACTTGAATTTGATTATATATATTTTTTTACTATTCATCTTTGATGATCGTGCTTTTAGCCCTCAGAAAATTATCCATACCTCAGAAGATTAAATGTCTACGTATAGGATATATGCTGGACATCTACTAACAATTATGTGTACCCTAGTCAAGTGCGGAGATAGCCCACTGCAGGGTGTGCAGTTGCACCCCCAACCCAGCTGGCTCCAAAGCTTAATTTGGGCCCTAATTATGGATTCAAGTCTAGTCACAAGCTTACTTTTGTTTGTTTTTGCAACCCTACCTTCAACCTATAAATCTTGGCTCCGCTCTCGACCCTAGTAGAACTCATTCAACAACCACAACGGTTGCATGTAACGCTCAGTTTGTTATAGATTAGTATGCAATGATTTCAAACTTGTTTCGTTTTGAAATCTGATGGTAAATCTTATTTTAAAGATGGTAATTTTAATACTCCCTCAGTTCCAATTTAGATGATGATTTAGGGTTTTTTTATGTTCCAAAATAGATGGGGTGAAGGTATTTTTTTTCTTCCAAATTTTCACTTATTTGCCCCTTCTTTGCAATCACCCTCTAACATTAATCTCCCCTCCTTTAAAATGTTAAGTCATATGAGCTCCCACGTCGCACGGTGAATGTGACACCCCCTCAAATTAAATTAGATAAAAGCTTTGAAGAAGAACAATCCTGTAGACGACAAGTGGCAGGACTCTATTGGTCGAGACATTAAAACATGAATTACACTCTGTTTACACCCTATATTTAACTGGTCGTTTGTAACACCGTTAGCCAAAACGTGGGTATACAATACTTATGTGCGCATTTACACCTAACTAATTACTTACACTTGGTTTACACCAAATACTTAATTGGACGTTACTAACGCCGTCTGATGTAGACAATACCTCCGTCAAAATCTAACCCTAAACCTAATCGAAACCATAACTTGATTTTTCCGGGGAAAGCAACCTCCTTTTTTCACACTTTCTTCTAAAAACTCCGAGCCTTAAATCTCTTCCATTCACTATCTACTTTGCGAAATGGTGAAGAGGAGAAAAATGGTTTCCCGTCTCCGCTCTCCACTTCCATTATTCTGTGTGTATAAAGACAAGATTTAAAGTTCTGTATATTTTCCTTGTATAATTGTGCAGGATTATATTCCCTTATATACACATGAGTACTACAGTTTACAAAGAATATTTGGAATTCTATTCTAGATCCAACTATCCATAATTATAGAAGGAGGCAGACTAGGAGAAGTAGTTTTAGACTTTTGAAAACTTCACAGTCTACATTGGTTGAGGCAATATAGGATCTTGTGTGACTGGATCCTTAACACTCCCCGTCAAGTTAAGCATGAGTGGCCGAATGTTTAACTTGTCCCTGATGAATTGATACCGAGGTGAAGCCAGGCCTTTTGTAAAGATATCTGCTAGCTGGTCTTTCGAAGAGAGAAACATGACGTGTAGTTGTTTGTTCGCCACCCTTTCACGAACAAAGTGGTAGTCTATTTCTATATGCTTGGTACGAGCATGGAACACAGGATTTGCCGTTAAGTAAGTAGCCCCCAAATTAGCACACCACAAATACAGTGCTGAAGTAGAGATACCTAACTCTTTTAGGAGTGACTGAATCCAAATCAGCTCCGAGGTCGCAATTGCGATGCCTCTATATTCAGTTTCCGTTGAGGATTTCGAAACAGTTTTCTGTTTACGCGCACTCCAAAAGATGAGATTACCTCCAAAATAAATACAATATCCAATTGTTGATCGTCTGTCGTCCAGACTGCCTTCCCAATCCGAGTTTGTATAGGCCTGTAGAGACATATCTTGAGATGGCCTCAAGTATAGACCATAGTTCACCGTATGTTTCAGGTAGCGCAAAATTATCTTTACCAAGTCCCAATGCTCGACGTATGGATCATGCATATATTGGCATGCTTTGTTAACAGCCACGGAGATATCTGAACGAGTTAGATATAGATATTGCAGTGCACCAACTACACTGTGATAAAGAGTTACATCATAAAAATTGGAGGTACCTTCCCTTTGAAGCCGTGTTTATATTGCCAGAGGGGTGCAGACTGGTTTAACTCCATCTAGTTTGGTTCTACACTGTAAGTCTGTGATGCACTTTCTTTGACTGAGCACTAAATTCTTACCCTGTCGATAGACTTCAATCCCTAGAAAATAATTTAGACAACCCATATCCTTCACTGTAAACTCTTTGCTTAAGTTTGAGATTAGTTCATCACACACAACACTATTAGACCCTGTGACTAGTATGTCGTCTACATATATTAACACATAAATTGTGAAAGTAGAATCCTTTTTTAATAAACAGGTTAGAGTCAGATATAGAACCTGTGAACCCCAGCTCAATGAGATAAGTGCTGAGTTGAGAGAACCAAGCTCTCGGAGCTTGCTTAAGTCCATAGATGGACTTATGCAACTTACAAACATGATGAGGCTTTTCAGGATCCACATATCCTGGGGGTTGCTTCATGAATACTTCATCTGTTAATACTCCATGAAGGAATGCATTCTGAACATCGAGTTGTCGCAGAGGCCAATTATTTTGAACCGCTATCGATAACACCAACCGTATAGTACACGGTTTGATGACTGGCGAGAATGTTTCTCCATAATCAACTCCTTCTTATTGATTAAAGCCTTTGGCTACAAGACGTGATTTGTAGCGAGATACTGTCCCATCCTGATTATACTTCACTCGAAATACCCATTTAGAACCTATAACATTCATCCCATCTTTATACGGTACCTTTGTCCAAGTACCATTTCGGATCTGTGCATTAATTTCCGAGTCCATAGACTTACGCCATTTAGGGTCTTTACTGGCTTCTGTATAACATGTTGGCTCAACTACGTGATCAACTTGAAGTGGATGCATAGTAGCCGTTAAGCATAGTCGACTCACTGGTTTGGTGATTCCAGCCTTCCCTCTCGTAACCATCGGATGCACTGGTGCTTGTGAGGAGTTATCTGTTGTTGTAACAACTTTAGAAGTAGAACTTGGTTGCTGAGAGTCAGTGGATTCATGACCTGACGACATAGCCAGAGAAGTAGTACGTGACTGCTGGGTGTATGCAATATCTTCTCTCCTTGACATAGCTGGAACTGTGAGTATAGCTTCTGTAGATTGAGAAATAGGATTTTCTTGGTCCACAATGGGATTAGTAGGTGCCTGCTCAGTCAGACTAGCAGCAGACGGTAACTGTGAGAAAATGGAAGAAGCTAATACCTTTGTATGTGGATATAGAGACTATGATTTCTCTTTCACAATTACATCGTGTTGCGTCACAGAGAAAGGAAACGAATCCTCAACAAATCTGACATGCCGAGAGATATATATTCTATTGGTTGGTCGATGCAAATACAGATAGCCTTTATGTGCTCCACTGTAACCTATGAATACACAAGGTAAGGACCTAGATTCTAGTTTGTTGTTATTGTAAGGACGCAGACATGGATAACAAAGGCTGTCAAACACTTTCAAGAAGGAGTAATCTGGTTGTTTGTTGAACAACAGTTCCAGAGGGCTTTTAGGCTGTTTCTGTGAAGCTGGTAGTCTGTTTATAAGATAACAAGAGGTCATAAAAGCATCTGACCAGCAAGACTTAGGCATAGAGGCATGAAAAAGTAATGATAAACCTGACTCAACGATGTGTTAGTGGCGTCTTTCTGCCAATCCATTTTGAGAGGGTGTATGAGGACAAGAGAATCGATGGATGACACCGGATTCATTTAAAAAGGATGTGAACTTACGATATTCACCTCCGTTATCTGACTGAAATACTTTTATTTTGTGATCTGTTAGGTTCTCAATTTGTTTCTTGAAATGAACAAAGGTTGGCAATGCATCAGACTTTCTAACCAAAGGATAAATCCATGTGTAATGGGAGTAGGCATCCATAAGTAACAAGTAATAAGGAAATCCATTTCTTGACAATGATGGTGAGACCCATAAATCAGATACGATTAAGCTTAAAGGAGTATCAAAAAGAGTTTGGCTATTTGGAAAAGGAAGTTTCATGCTCTTACTCAAGTGACAAGCATGACAAAAGTCTAAAGATTTATTTGAAAGCGGTAAGGAATTATTCTTGACAATTTTTAAAACAGTTCTAAGCATTGGATGCCCTAGACGTTGATGCCAAAGAGGAAAAGATTCTGCAATATATGTTGAAGATGGATCACTAATCTCTCTAGCAGCATCAAACTTGTAAAGGCCGTTTTGATTCCTACCGCGCAACAGGATGGTCCCCGTGCTGAGATCCTTCACAACAAAAAATGAAGAGTGAAACTCAAAATATACAGAGTTGTCTTTGCAGAATTGTGAAACAGATAACAAATTAGCTTTTATGGATGGCACATGGAATATGTTATTGAGATTAAAGGTTCTATTGTTTACTGTTAATTTTGATCGACCAACATTAGCTATCTGAAGGGCATTACCATTACCAACATGAACCTGTTCAGTGCCATCATACTCATGCTTGATGTTTAGGTTCTCCAGATCTGCTGTAAGATGATGAGTGGCTCCTGTATCGGTGACCCAATTGTTATATGCTTGTCCTCCAGGCAGGGCAATGAACGCAGATGGTTGTCTAGGTTGTCGAGGTACAAAATCCTTATCAAATCTGTACTAGCACTTGAGAGCCAAATGACCACGTTTTCCACAAAGTTGACATGTAAAAGTATTGTTATCAAATCTGGGACGATTTGGCTGTCGATTGTTACTTTGGTTGTAGCCTTGATTTTTGTTTCTCCGCTGATCAGGCCTCGGAGGTGGTGTTGAAGAAGAGGTTGCAGCTACATTAGCAAGTGGTTGTTGGAGTAATGCAAGTTGTTGTTCCATGCGCATATCAAAGGACAAGAGATGTGTAAAGAATGTATCCATGTCCATATCTACTGTGGTGCTCATGGATGTTACAATGGGGTCTTATGACTGATTCAACCCATTCATGATAGCTTCTTGCATATCCTCCTCAGTGATATCATTTCCTGAAGCAGCAAGAGCATCGAAAATAGTTTTAGCCTTTGAAAAATAGTCATGAATCGTCATATTACCTTTAGAGAGATTATGGAGTTGTTTCCGAAGATGCATCTTATGAGCTTTGGTTTGTGGTGCATATCGCTTCTCAAGTCTGTCCCATACTTCCTTGGAGGTTTTGCATCCTACACATTTGCCCAAAGCAGTTTCTGTCAATGAAGATAGTAGCCATCCCATCAAGATTTGATCCTGATCTTCATACTTGACAAATTCTGGATTAATGGTAGTTGAATTTGGCAAGGTTCTTAGTGGCTTTGGAGTAGTACCATTAATCAAACCCATCACTTTATAACCCCTTAGAAGAGGCTTAAATTGGGTTACCCAAAGGAGATAGTTGGTGTCTGTTAATTTGGCACTGATGACATATGCACTTGCTGTAAGATAGAAGTTTCAGCAGCCATTGATGAGAAGGGTTTTTTTTTTCCTTGTTTGCGTGGTTTCTGGATCGACTGGCGTGATACCAAGACAAGAGTTAAAGTTCTGTATATTTTCCTTGTATAATTGTGCAGGATTATATTCCCTTATATACACATGAGTACTACAGTTTACAAAGAATATTTGGAATTCTATTCTAGATCTAACTATCCATAATTATAGAAGGAGGCAGACTATGAGAAGTAGTTTTAGACTTTTGAAAACTTCACAATCTACATTGGTTAAGGCAATATAGGATCTTGTGTGATTGGATCCTTAACATATAAAGCTTCAACACCATTAAATATAAATATAATGGTTTCATCCAATATGAGTAAACTAATAGATGATGGTTGCTGAGTAAATAGATAAGGGTTTGTACAGCTTATATGAAGTCTCCACCATCTGGATTGAGATTTCATACTGCTTAATCAACAGGTGATACATGCCTAATTTGATTTGAGTTTCCTCTAATAGACAGGATGATACATCTCTAATTTGAATTATCTTGACATTGTTGCATATTTGATTTTGAGATGACTTTGAATTATCTTAGAATGGTGTTGCATATTTGATTTTAAGAATCATGATTGCAATTTCCAATTTAGTAATCAGTTTAGCTTTTAAGAACTACTAAATGTAAAAGATCTGTATTGAGCAGTAAAGCTTACAAATAGAATCTCAAGGGAGGAGCTTGAGATGTGGGGAAAAGAGGTAGAGAAACGTGAAACCTTTTTGTCGAATTGTGACTGTTTATTCCATGGAGGGATTCACATTTGGGTTTTATATAAGGTAAATTTGTATTTAGAATTTTAGGTTCTGATTAGATCATTTCAATAATCATATATCTTTGTTTGAATTCTTTTTTCTTTTTTCCTTCATGGATTAGTTATTTTTTGAATACTTCTCATAATCCATCAGTTCCTAATGCAGGCATGGCTTACATATATCTGAGGAAGAGCAAATTATAATGGTGCCAAAGAAGTTGATGGATAAGAAAGTTTTTGATCTTGGATTAGTCTTCATTAATGGTCGCACAACGTTTTTGATGGTAATTCTTACCCATTTATTCTTCATTAGTAACTGGGACATGCCTTAGTTTTTGTAAGTTCTCAAAATGACATGGAGGAAAACTTGCATGAAAAATATGAAATTTGGAACCTTGGCATTAATTGTTTAGTACACATAATATATGATGGTTATTATTGTGTATTTCTCTCTCTTTATAGATTTGGTTAGGATAAAAATCGGCTAGATGTTTTCATGATGCCAGAGAATGTTCTATTCATACTAAAAAATTAGCCCGAATAGGCTAAGCCAGGCAATTATAATCTGGAACAAGCCATTACTACAAATGGAACTAATGGTCCATTTATAATGTAGGATTTCCCAGTTGGGATTTAAGTTTGAATAGATTCTCACTTTTATTTGGTGCTTCTGTTATGTTCCCAAGGAGAAAGGTCTTCTGTAGCTTATATCTGTGGCATAGCCGCATAGGTAGTCTTCTTTTACTTCTCTGAAAACACATTTGGACTGTGAGGTGCCGGTGTTGAGGGTTTAGTAACTCAACGTCGATACTATTTGAAACATAGATCTTTCTGTTTTGAGGGTTCTGGCTACTGCGTAAGGGCTAGAGTAGGATAACGAAGGCAGACTTTGAATTGATAGAGCGACCCTTCTTTTGCGGCAGATCCAACTCTCCCTTTTAAAATATTAATATATGCACATGGTAGTATGCCTGTCCATCGTTTCTAACTTTTTGAAATTTTTTTTTGGAATAGATTGCATGATTTACAAGCATCCACAAACTCATTTTCTCCTAAAGAGAGTTTTCAAGAGAATCATATTGCATATATCTTTATGATTTGGGAAAGCATTGCATGATTTACAAGCCCTTCGTCTCTAACTTTTTGAAAATATTTTGGGAAGCATCGTCATGATTTATAAGCATTTGTGAACTCATTTTCTCCTAAAAAGAGTTTTCAAGAGAATCATATTGCATATATCCTTAGGACGCTGGATAAAAAAGAAAAAAATCTATTGTATAGTGTTCTCATTTTTTAGAAAATAAACATAAACATCAGAGGCAAGTTGCAAAATACAAGCAGGTCCTTCTAAGAGATTGATCCAACAAATACTGAGCTACCAAGTGTTTGTATGTTGAATGTCATCGCAAATTTGAGAGATATATATATATACACACACATACATATATTGCTATTTCTTACTTTGTTATGTAGCGTTCACATCTAACAGTGTTGTGGCATTAAAATTTTGTGACTAAATCTGTTTTCCAGGACATACTAACGCTAGATTGCTATTAATTAATTTGATGCAACAGGTTCGTCAATGGAGCTAAACATATTTCCAAGCAACTGTTTGAGAGAATAGACAGTGCAGATGCAAGTAAATAAGGTTGCATTATGAAGTGACTAAAAATTAATGAGGCTATGGAGATCTTGGTCTATTTGAAAACCAGTTGTAGTTTATCTGCGTATTTCTGATTTTACCAAGAGTATGCTGTGAACAGGTCAGCTTTTGGCCACCATTAGGATTGGTTCGGATCAACATTTAACAAAAGAAGCCCCCACAAAGAAATCTCCCCTAGAAATTGGCATTGACCTGTTTGCTGAGAATTCTGAAAAGAGATTGAATAAGGGTTGGTGACTATAAGATAGTGGGCTCATTTCAAAAGTGGAGAAAAAAAATGAGTGCTTGGTTACTATATTTTCATGTATTTGGTAGGGCAGTCAAATTTAGGAACTTGAATGTTACAGCTGATGTTATTGTTTTATGTTCTTTCATACAATTCTGAAGTTGAAGATTCTTTGAGTGTAGGCCATTTTAAAGCCTGCACATTTCAAGAGTTCCTGGTCATCACTTTTTACTTTGATTTACAAGTTGTTGCTTGGCAAGCCTGAAGGGTTTTTTGTGCTTTTGGAGTTTCTGAACTCATTGTACATGTTCATGGATTCATTTGGCTCCTGATTAGTTACCTAAAAATGCTGGAGACTTCCAGTTGTTATCTTTCATACTTGATGTGGTACATATACAATAATAACTCTTTTCTTGGTTGGATCAGTGGTTAATTAAATTTCAATGCTGTTTTCCATCAAAAATATCTTAAGCATGCATCGGGATGGGGCGAAACTGAGTCACGCCAAATCAAAAATCCTAAGCAACGGAGGCAAAGCCGAGTCACACCAAATCAAAAATCCTAAGCGATAGGCCGGGGTGAAGCCCCGCGACACTAAATCAAAAAATACACGACTGGCGAGAAACAAAAAATGATGATGGATAGTTTACGGAGCGGCCCGGTGCTTAGCATGGGCACAAAATCTAGTTCTCTTTATAATCAAGGAGAGATAATTAATTACTCCAATTCAACACTTAAATCTATTTTATGAAGGGTATATTTGATTTATCCCAAATAAAATCATAAAGGGATTAGTAATTTACACTAGAATCTAGAAATTAAACACTATAAATTTTTTTACATAAGTATTAATAACGATAAATTTGAAGGAAAAAAAAAACTCTCTCGGATGCTTCTTACTCCCAAGAGAGCATTGAATAATTTTACCGTTCTATCAAAATGAAAACTGTGATTGATGGATATTCGGGAACATAAAATAATTGCGGCAGACATCACTTAGATACATTATTATTCAGTGAATGACCTTTCGTCCGTTGGTTTAATGAATCATCACATGGATACTTTACAATACTCATGAATTATTTCATTGTTTTCCATTTTCATGTGGAAAAAGACGTTGGTAATGGAAAGCATGAAAAGGAAAAGTGAGAAATTTTTGTCATGTGGTCATTGTGGTGGGTAGTGAGTGGCCTACATGGTACCAAACTTCTTACTTGTTTCCTTTGTATTATGCCCTTTAAATATCTGGAAAGATCAGAATCTTAAAAATATCCCAACATTTGAAACTCTATTTGGAAAAATGACCGACATTTGGAGAGAGAAAAATACGGTAACGTAAACAAGATGAGATTCAGAAGTTTCAACTGTAAATTGTTAGTCAAAAATGGAGTTAAGATGGATAATGCCTAGCTATGCCTGGATGTCTCCATCTTATCCTCAACGTGAGTTATGTTAGCTGAAGAACTGAGTGATCAGAGGACCACACTAGTGTAGCTAACTTATAGCTATAGCTTCGCAGAAAATGCATTTACTCTTACAGGAATGAATGTTATCTCGCACTAAGCATAAAAGAACATAATGTTACCCAAGCCAACACGTCATGTTTTTAGCCTCTTATTTTCCTAGTGAACTTGTATTTAGGCAGTACAGATTTGTCCGCTCTAAAATAACTAGAGTATTTGTGCAAAGGTGAGTCTCATCAAGGCGAACACCCTATCTTTGCTCGTCATCTTAGTCGACTTGGTAGTACAAAATATAGCACCAAGTTGCAAAGACAAAAGTCACTGACTACAACCCTGCACCAATTATATGTCGTTGATGGCAGTTTAGAGTCTTTAGACACAAAATTATACTTTTAATTCGGTGCGCTCTCTCGAGAAACTTCTCCGGTCTTACTTAGGTCGGTCAAAACAGTGTTTTAGTGTCAACATTTCAAAGTCTTCATCATCCAATTTATTATTTATCCAACACACACATAATTGCAAAAGGTAGAATCTTCTTCACCCTTATTTATACTCTTAACACCACCTCACTACTTAGTTAATATCCCCCCCCCCCCAGCAGTACTGTATATCAAATTCATTGCCCGAGCTCAGTTAGTTTCTTATCTTCTGGCACAAACAAATCATGGGTATTCTTGATCATCTCTCTCACCGTTTTGATTTTTCTCATAAATCTAGAAAGATGAAAAAGTTGAAAGAATTACAGGTAACCCCACTCAAAATTTACATTGTTTCTACCAAGCTTCTTTTTTTTTTTTTTTTTTTTTTTATGGATTTTCATCACTGGGTACTTAGTTGTTCATTTCACAGTGTTTTTTGTTTTCATCAACAGTACTGATAAACTTTGTTTTTGTGTTTTATTAGACAGTAGAGATAAAAGTGAAGATTGATTGTGAAGGATGTGAAAGGAAAATCAGAAGATCAGTTGAAGGAATGAAAGGTATTAATATGAGCTGAGCACAAACTGAATTTAAACTCTTTTAAAAATTTTCTAAAAATAGAATTATGAGTTTCAACAAATTATGACCGTTCGATCAAACTAAATGGTTCTTGATGCTGATGATATTGCAGGTGTATCAAGTATAGATATCGATCCAAAGCAGCATAAGTTAACTGTAATTGGATACGTAGAACCAAGGAAAGTATTGAGCAGAGTTATAAGGCGTACAGGAAAGAAAGCAGAAATATGGCCGTATGTACCATATGGCGAAGTTGATCATCCATATGCACCTGGTGTTTATGATAAAAAAGCACCACCTGGTTATGTCAGAAATGTTATGATGAATAATGATTCTAAAGCTTCTAATCTTGCTCGTGCTAGTTCTACTGAAGTTAAATACTCTACTGCTTTTAGTGATGAGAATCCTAATGCTTGTGCTGTCATGTAGCAAGTAATTGTTGATAAGGATAACGATGAAGATGATGTTAGTAATTTTGTACTCTAGGGTTTAGTTTGTTAGAGTTTTGGATTTGTGTAAGTCATCAGTTGTACCTTTGCTGAAATTAGTTTATGTGCTTGATCAAATATTTGCAAATAAAGAATTTGTCTTTCATTAGTTGTTGATTTCACATGGTATTATGGTAACAAAATCTTTAGAACGGAATGAACAGGATGATCAAATGAATTACTTCTTCTATTTCAGTTTGATCCTCAAACACTTGAGGACTGTCATTAAAAGCTATTTATGCACTCAACTTGAACAAAAATTGCCAGTGGTAGTTTTGGCTCTGTGACTTGAATCGCAGAAAGTAGTCTATGCCTTGATTCGACAGGAGTCTCCGACAACTCCTTCCATTCTTGAATACCAATCACCTATGCGTGTGTGCTCCACCATGTCTTTACCAGATCTCAGATATCTTATGGGTCTTAAGACGCCGAACACAGCAAGATCTGCTAAATTTGGTTTTGGACCACCTGTGAGAGACGTAACAATGTATAACACGTTAACAACTATGTCTACCGTTCTCATTTAGAATTTCAATAAAATTAAGAGTGAGATGGTGGTGCCAATTAAAAAGACATAAAAAACAAGACACTAGTAAATATATACTAACCAAGGAACTCTCGGCCATCTAGGGCATCCACCCATGTCTCTGCAGCTTCGTACAGTGCTGCTCGCTCATCAGTGATGTTGTATTTCTTCTTTAGTTTCTTAGACACAAAATACATTGCTACCGCACCAGCATACTTCACTGTTATTTTCTCAGTATAGCTGAAATTACCTAGGTTTGGATAATAAGAAGAAGCAAAAGACATGAGAAAATGGTATCTATACCAACTTCATATGAAATCTTGCAACATTTGGGGAGAGACCTCAAACCAAGAAAGAGAATTAAGATGACTAAAACTGCGCAACAGTAAACGTGGATATGCATGGACTATTGTAAACTAGTCTCACTACTAATCCTGCAGTTTGACAGTATGCTTATGGTGTAGAATAGTATTAGCCTATTTCTTTCGTAAACCGCGAACTCCCAGTATTGGAAGTGACAGAGGCGACCAACCATTTGATCAGGCAACATCGAGCTTGCTGTAGTCTATACATGTTGGTGTTTGTGTCATAATCCACACTAAAACTACCAGTATTGTAGCGACGGACTGAATCTACTTAGATACACATGTAAAAGCTGAACATCCTTCCTTCCACACCATATCCCGGAATCCATAACTAACATGTTATCCTATCGTTTGCGGTCCAATCTATTATCGTCCTCTACACTATATGGTGTCAAATCTATGTTGAAATGCTAAGTTACATATTCGAATCATAATATCTGGTCGTGGTGGTTATCTATGACTTAAAACTCCCTAGTCAAGGAGCAGGAAGAATCATTCAGAATGACTCATCATTCTTATTACTGCACACTAACTTGTACACGAAAAAAACAGGTCAGAGAAGTTTAATACAAGTAAATCTAAAGACCCCCTTACGCATAAAGCATATATTGTTTTCATGCGATAAGAAATGGGTTGACATCTATATTTGCTAGGCTCGTAGCCTATCTAATGGGAACTCCCTTCAAAGAGGGCAGAATAGCATACAATATATTTTATCTCTAGCACATAGAAAGAGCTTAAGTGGAATGCTGAATTTATCTCAGTATCGCAGAATCCAAAATATATTTCACCAAGCAATCAATGAAGTTAACAGATCACCTAATAAACCACACTTAGAAGAATACTAGATTAACAACTGGTGGTTACCTTAAATTTACAAGAAATGTGAAACCTTGATTTGTTTTTAGCATAAGCACTCTTAGACCTGTACTTTATGGAAATTATAAGATGACCGTATCTAAACAGCATTCAGGTGACAGAATGAAGAGTTTTGGCTGTATGATGAAGCAAAACCAAGTCATAAGCTAATTCTCCACAGAGTCGGATAATGCACTAATGAACGAGTAGAGCATTGGTAGAATACCTTTTTTGTGAATTAGGGGATGAATTCGGCATTGACTTAAAAAACAATCCAAGCAAATACATGTACTTGTTAGGCTGCCTACAAACACATTGACTGATTCCATGGGACTATTCAGGATATATCGTTTCCAGACACTTCGCATTAGTTCCATACCTTTCCAAGATAAAGCTAAATAAAACTGGTATGCCTATTCTAATATGCACGACATTCGAAAAGTAGATTAACCACTGAAAGTAAGATAGAGATGCCTAAATACTGCTAACATCTAACACAGCAAGTCTAAACCATCTAAGCTAATTTAGCAGACAGTTTTGTATAGAACTGCTTTACTGTCTTACCGTTGGATGTGATATAGTCGAATGATTCAAGAGCCTCAGAAGAGTTCCGATATATGTTTGGTGATAAGACATGAACCAAGTGATTGTCGACCCACCTACAGTATAAGAAGAGATCATTGTCAATTCATTGCCTCCAGCATCCAAAACCACTTGACAAACTTTAAACGTATACCCAACTTTTAACTTGTACCACCACCGAGAGAATGGAATGAAACCAACTACATCAGTTCAAAGCACATTCGCAACATATTTTGAAGTGGTGGCAATACTAATTCATGAAGTAGAGTTATTTTGTTATATAAAACACTGGAGTCCTAGTACAAACAAAGAAAGAAAAAGTACCCGCGCCACTTCTTCTCTTCAGTCTCACCATCAGAATCTGAATCCACAGACTGCTTAGGATGAATCTTTGCACTCATTTTATTAATTATATCTGCCAAATAACAAACATGAATTATTTCCAAGATAAACAACAATCCGACATTCTCAATGCAAAATGAAAAGAGAAACCCATTACTGAATTAATGAAAACAAACCTGAAGAATCCACCAAATGTTCCCCATCCACAGTCAAAATGGGAACTTTCTTATATTCTGACCACTTAATCTCTTTCTTACTCAATGGATTAACCTCCACAACTTTGTATGGTATATCATAGTAATCCAAAAAGGCTGCCACAAAATTGCAAATTTCCATTAGCCCCAAGCTTCAAAAACAAAATTTGATAAAAACTTCATACAAGAATCAAGGTGTAACAGTTACCTTTAACCTTGTTACAGAAAGGGCAAGCTTCATACTGATAAAGAACAACTTCTTTAGGAAGAAATTCAGGTTTAGGAGGTTCTTTAGCTAGTAAATCTTGTTCTGAAGAAACAAGTGAAGAAGCTAAAATCGAGAATGAAACGGCTCCAGCAATACCAACAGATACAGCTTTTCCAGTATGTTGACCTAAATGGGGCAACCACCATTTACTACCAGATGAAGAAGCTTTACTAGTATTGCTATAAAAAGAGAGTTTTTGAAGATTGTAATGTTGTTGGTTTTGATGAATAACTGATGATAATCCATTAGAAGAAGAAGATTGGTTAGATGCTAATGGATTCAAAGCTCGTCGAAGAATATATGATGTGAGACCATTGTTGCCTCTCATTTTCTAAACCCAGGATTGATTCAATCAGGGTTTTTGCAATTGATTTTAAATCTCTCTCTTCAGACCACTTTTTATCTAGATCGAAGGAAAGAGTAGTAATGGAAAACTTGGTTCGTCGTTCTATAAGAAAATACAACTACACCCGATCAATTGGTCAGGGGCCTCAGGGAAAACAATCCAAAGGAGACTAAAGCAACTGATACCATCGGCCAGAAGCCCAGTTAGAAATTCGACGAGCGGCCAAAATTCCGATCGGCAAAAATGTACGTATTAATCGGCAAGGTGAAATTTAAATTCTGGTTAATTTTCAGTTAATTATGTGTGATTTGGAAAAATGGGTAAATGCACTAACCAATTCTTTAAAATTGTTATATGAAACTATCCATTCATTTAAAAAGAAAAAAGCTAGAACATGTGGTTTAGGAATAAAAATCGACATGTCTATAGCTTTTGATATGGTCGATTGGAATTTTTTGCTAAATGCCTTAAAAACTCTTGGTTTTAATAATGAAGTTTGTCAACTTATAAAACAATGTATTTCTACAACTTCAATCTCTGTGCTTTTAAATGGAACTCCTAGTGCTTCCTTTAAACCTACTGGAGGTCTAAGACAAGGAGATCCTCTTTCTCCATATTTATTTATTGTCTGCATGGAAAAAAAATCTAGGCTTCTTCTCAGGAACAGAAAAAACTTCTCCATGGAGTTAAAATAACACCTAAAAGTGAACCTATTTCACATCTCTTCTTTGCAGATGATTGCTTACTTTTTGTTAAAGCTGGCCTAATAGAATGTAAAAACATATTAGACACAATAGCATTCTTCAGTAAGGCCTCAGGACAAATAATAAACTTTGAAAAGTCAGGAGTTTTCTTTAGTAAGAAAGTTGAACCTAAGCATCAAAGAATGATGTCTAAATTGCTGAAAATAAAACACATAAACCTTAAAGACCCTTACTTAGGAGCACCTCTCTTTATGGATCAATCAAAAATAAAACCTTTGCTCCTATTATTGAAAGAATAAAATCAAAATCCAAGGGTTGGAAAGGCTTAGTTCTTTCCCAACCAAGTAGGTCAGTGCTAAATAGAGCTGTCCTCTCTAATATTCCCTCTTATCAAATGGAGTGTTTCTTGATGCCAAAACAGATAACTAACAAAATTAATGCAATACAAAGAGATTTCTGGTGGGGAAAGGATGTTGGGGAAAAAGGATTTTACCCAAAGGCTTGGCCAAATCTCTGCAAACCTATTATCAAAGGGGGACTAGGTTTTAGGGATGCCCGTAAATTCAATCTTGCAATGTTAGCAAAACTAGCGTGGAGGATGGTTAAGGAACCTAATGCTCTTTGGGAAAAACTACAGGCTCTAAGTATTTTAGAAACAAATCTCCCTTTAGAACTAAACCTTCCAAAAGAGGCTCTTGGACATGGAACTGCATTAGACAAGGATTAAATTAGTTAAAAAGTATAGTATTTGGGAAGTGGGTAATGGTCAAGACATTAATATTTGGAACGATAATTGGATCCCAGGATTAGGAGACACTATGGAAAACCTAAGAACCAATAGTAATAGTCATCTAACTAGGGTCTCTGATTTGATCGATAAAGAAACAAGTACATGGAATGTTCCCTTATTAGTTGCTGCCTTTCCAGATGAAATTGTTCATAAAATATGTAAGATTTATCTGTTTAAAGATAAAAACCAAATTCTTAGGAAATACCAATTGCGGTGGACGCTAACAAGATCAGGAGATTTCACAGTTAAATCTATGTATGATAAATTGAATGAAGTAGGATTAGAAATAGTCAGCCTTTTCTTACCAGAATCTTTATGGAAATCACTGTGGAAATTGAATATCTCAGAGAGAATTAAACTATTCTTATGGAAATGTTTACAAGATGCGCTGCCAACTAATGCTAAACTTTTTGGAAAAGTGAAAAACGTAGTTCCACATTGTACCATGTGTAAGGATGAAATAGAAACCATTGAACACCTCTTATTCCATTGTCCATATGCTAAGGAAATTTGGGGCTCTGCTCCTAATCAGGTTTACTTATCCTTGGATAACTCAAGCACGATACTAGATCTCTGTAAAAGTTGGATGACTAACCCTAGGACAGATATACCCATAAAATTACTTCTTACTAAAATGTGGTTCATATGGAAAGAAAGATGCGATAGGGTGTTTGAAAATAAAACCAAGTTTGCTAGTAGTCTAGCTCAAGAAATTCAGAGACACATAAAATTTTGGTCTACAAGGAAAAAAAAACTTACCAAACCTAAGAGAATGCAAAAAAAGAAACAAAATCAAATATGGAAGGCTCCTAGGAAGAATACCCTAAAGATAAATGTGGATGCGGCTTGGATATCAGAGATGTTACTATCCAGTTATGCTTTAATCCTAATAAATGATGCAGGAAATTGCGAAGGAGAAATAACACAGACACCAGAAGTTTTGTTAACGAGGAAACCGCAAATGCAGAAAACCCCCGGGACCTAGTCCAGATTTGAACACCACACTGTATTAAGCCGCTACAGACTCTAGCCTACTACAAGTTAACTTCTGACTGGAATGTAGTTGATCCCTAACCAATCTCATACTGATCAAGGTATAGTCGCGTTCCCTACGTATCTGAATCCGAGCAGGACTCAACGCACTTGATTTCCTTAGTTGATCTCACCCATAACTAAGAGTTGCTATGAACAAAAGTCGAAGACTTTATAAAAAAAATTGTCTCCCACAGAAAAGTCTATTCTGATAGATAAATCTGTCTCCTACAAAAATGCCTACGAAGTTCTTGTTCCGTCTTTGATAAATCAAGGTGAACAGAAACCAATTGATAATTCGGTCTTATATTCCCGAAGAACATCCTAGAAATATCAATCACCTCACAATAACTAACTATATGGTAGTAGAACAAGTTATTGTGGAATCACAAAGAATGAGACGAAGAGCTTTGTGATTACTTTTTATATCTTACCTATCGGAGATAAATCTCGAGAAAATCTTAGAGAAGATAGTACTTAATACGATATAACAGGTAAGATCAGAACACGCAACTACATAGAAAATAGTTGGGTCTGGCTTCAGAATCCCAATGAAGTCTTTAAGTCTTTAACCTATAATGGTTTTAGAAAAAAACCTAGGTTAAAGGTGTTAGAGCATAGCTCGGTTGAACCCACCAAGCGTTGGTATATCAAGTTTGGTTGTCATATTTTAGTAAATCAAAACTCAATTAAAGAGTCGCTTGATTATTTACTAGAGACAACTTCGTATAGGTTAGGCTAGAAAGATTAGGATTATGAGACATACAAGTATTACTCGAAGACTTGAAGAATGTGAAGAAGTAACAAGCTACATCGACGACATCATCCTTCCTCTTGAGGTTAGTAATATTGTGACTTGAACTATCCCATTCCTAACGTATCTTTCAAGTCGTGCTATATTGAAAACATAACTGCGAAGCTGTGAATGATTATACTCTAGTAGACATAGTGTTAAGGAATTAGAATACGAAGTATAACGCTTATCTTTTGAACTTCGTATATAAGACATCGACATAATCGTATGAATGCTATTGCGATTATGTGTATGGGTAAAGGTGAAGATTTCATCCTAGGAAACAATGTTTACATTCATATAAAGGAAGTACATTCATGAACTTGTTTTATGAATCGAAAGGGAAATCGCTAGGCTTATTGGTATTGTTATTCACTGCATATCTTTGGATTACCAATATGTGTGAGTTAGTAGAACCGATCATAACTTGTTATGTATCTTGGTAAAACTAGTCACAATGCCTGACTTATGTATTGGTATGACTTTTATTAGTGTAACCGATCCTAAGTAATAACCTAAGATGGTATGATCGATATTTGTAATTGGTGTGACCGATCCTAGTAATTGGTGTAACCGATCCTAGTAATTGGTGTGACCGGTCACAAAAAGAGTTGTAATCGATCCTTGTAATTGGCGTAACCGGTCCTGGTAATTGGTGTAACCGATCCTAGTGACTAGTGTAACCGATCACAAGTAATACCATGAGAATATGGTAACTGGTCCTTGTAATTGACGTAACCGATCCTGGTAACTGATGTAACCGGTCCCAGTAATCATATTAAGGTAGAACCGATCCTTGTGTTTGGTAGAACCATAAACCCATGATTAGTGTTTGATATTTGATCAATCACATAGTTCTTGGAAGTCAGGTGAACCAGTTCTAAACTTGTTTGGAAGTGTGGTATAATCGGTTCTAAGATTGTAAATATGAAAGAGGATTTACAAAGAAATAAGATGTCGACATACTTTGAACATGCTCAGTAACTCTTATCTTTTATTGTTCAAAGATATTCCTTAATAACTCAAGGAGATCCCGGACCGAAATAAGTTGAGAATCTTTTAATTGAGGTTGTTAATTTTATATGCTTTTAATTACCAGCAATTAAAATGCATATCTCTGGAAAATAAAAATTGGTAATGTGCATTTACTTGGAGATTTTCTAGTAGGATTTCGGTTAATTTTGGACAGAGCATTTCCAGGAATTATAAAAACCGATTTTGGAAATATTGCATATCTTAAGAATATTTCGGTTTTGGAAATTCCTTGGTGTCCAAACATCCTTGGTCTATAAATACCCAAGTTTGCATTTCGAGCAAACTATCCTAAGAGCCAGCAAAACTACCTTGTTGTGTATTTACTGGTGGAGCCATCTATTCGAAGAGGAAAGTACCCTAATTAGGCGAAATCTCTTACGACCGCTCGTTTAAAGACTTCTGTGGGATCAAGAAGCTCTATGAGTACCGTTGGTGGGAAACTAGATAATTGTTGTATTATTAGTTTTCGATTTGATTTGATTGACTAACGGTTGTTGAACTTTGATTGCACATAGTTTTTTTATTCTTGAGAATCTTTTCTTCTGATATAAGATTCACTCAAACTAGATCGAAGTGTCGACGGGATCTTTAGAACTGTTTGTAGATCTAAAGACGTCTTGTGATAATCCATTGTTAACAGACTCCGTTCTGTGCGTGATCGATCACAAGAGATTCAAGTAGTTGTGTGCAGGTGTTTATTGAAGATTTAAGAATATTTGAAGACGAAGAAGATTTCTGATTTGGGTTCATAATCTTTGGTGTGCACAAAAATTGATCGGCTGGGATCCAACTATAATCGGTTTATCTTTTGGTAGATTTGATTGATTAGTTGCGTAGATCGGCATCAGTATTTAGTATATGGATAGATCCTATTATTGATTGCAAAATCTAAACTCGACTACTTGTTAGTTGTTTGTTAGATAGATCTAAACCTGACAAAGGAGTTTATTGGATTAGACAGAAGAGCCTTTGTCTAACTCACATCACTGAGATTGAATAGAGTTGATACCGAACAGATTTGTTGTTCCTTTACTGTTTGGAATACGAACCAAAGGAATTGTTCCAGTGCGTGCACTTATTGAATGTCGGAAGCGCATGGATACTGAAGAAACTAGGTGAACTATAGGTTTAGTTGCTTGGTCTCAACTATACGAAGTTGGTTTGATTTTTTATAGCGGCTTAATTATGAGAGTATTCAATTCTGGACTAGGTCCCGGGGTTTTTCTGCATTTGCGGTTTCCTCGTTAACAAAATCTTGTTGTGTTATTTACTTTTGTTTTCCGCAATTATAATTGTTGTTGTTATAATTTAAAATAAATTACATAAACGTTAACTCCGTATTACTTGATAGTGATCATATTGTTTTGGGGTAAAAACTGATTCTGCTGGTTTTAGTAAATTTGGGTGTGCCGCCGAGAAACGAATCTAAACCCTAAATAAATGCACTGCACGGGAGTACTTTAGATTCGAGAGATCAATCTGTACAATTCTGGCCTAAACCAAGAAATGGTCATTCCAGTCTTGCTTCGGTCACAAAATGAAGGAGAAAGGTTGATCTTAAGGAGGGAAGCGAAGAAGGTGTTGAGATAAGAATGGTTAATTCTGCAGGTGGGGCTATTTTATGACTTGTATCAGAATATGGAACTGGCTTGCGGAATGTAAGCTATCAGTTCTTGGTGTTTTTCTGGATACTTGTGTTGATAACACTTGTCTTTTGTCGAAATATGTCGAAAACCTATTTATACAAGTTATGATTGAGCAAACCTGATCTCGTAGGAAGTGGAGTCGTGTAAAAAGTGGTGACCATTATGTTTCCATCGAGGGGAGGACTGGTAAGCTTTACACCCACTACTCACTTACTGTTCATTAACCGTCCGCCCTTTCCTAACACTTTCTCGTAATGGGCGAGTTGCACGCCGCACGCTGTAAACTGCCAGATCAATACCCTGATGAGCATCCCCCAGTTCGTGACATGTTTAATGTCTCGAATATTTTCGTGGAAAATATGCAGCAGATTGCTGAGTGGGTCTTGTGTGCAAGACCTAGCTATTCTGACCAACCGCACGCCAGCTATGCGGCGGGTAATCATGTGTGGCGAGCTAAGTCATTAGACTTGCCGCAAGAAGTGACGTGTGACGCCATTAAGTTAGTCTTTGGTTGGCCACCTAAGATTTAACCTAGGCCGGTCAATTCTACTGGCGAAGTTGGACGGCCGAGATTGCACTTCATGGAAGAGGGTGGCCATAATCTCATTGGCGCCTGCCAATGGCATTGTGGCATAATGGCGCCTGCCAGTGGCATAATGGCATAGTGGCGCCTTCCGGTGGAATAGTTACATAATGGCGCCTGCCAGTGGCGTGATGGAGTGATTGGCGCCTACCAGTGACATAGTGGCGTGATTGGTGCCTGCCAGTGGCATAGTGGAGTGGCGCATGCCTGGCGTGGCTGCGGCCACTATATCTTGGCATATACTACCGTGGCCACGTTGAAATAAATAAATTATGTCAAGGCCATAATAAGGGAACGACCATGGACGAGGGGATAGCCATGGGTGGCCATGATATGGCGCCATTTTTAGGGTTTTTTGGGTCCCACATGGCTTGTGGTATGTTATGGGGCCGAAGTGGCATAATTTAGGCCACGACTAGGTATTAGCGCAGTTTGGCTTTATTTAATGCGTGTGGCGGGTTTAAAGCAACCTGATTGGTCGATTAAAAAGGGGGCCAACAAGTGTCATGGACCCGGCCACATTCCAAGTGCGTGTGACGCATTTAGAGCGACCTGATTGGTCGATGGAAAGGGGGCCGGCTCATTCTAAATGTGTGTGGCGCATTTAGAGCGACATGATTGGTCGATGGAAAGGGGGCCGGCTCATTCTAAATGTGTGTGGCGCATTTAGAGAGACATGATTGGTCGATGGAAAGGGGGCCGACAAGCAGCATGGGGCCTTCATCATTCTAAATGCGTGTGGCGCATTTAGAGCGACCTGATTGTTCGATGGAAAGGGGGGCCGGCAAGGGCAACATGGAGCATGGCCATCCGGCTACAGGTGGTGCCTGCTAGGGCGAACTGGCCAGCCATGTGGCACGTCCACGCCTCCTCTTGTTGCTGCTCCTATTTTTCGTGGCTCCTCTTTTATTTCTTGTTTTTTGATTTTTGGTAGGACTTTGCTCCTACTAGTCCATGGCGGATCAATTGCCTAGCTTTCCTAGGTTTAGTTTCGACTAGCAGGGTCCGAGATATTGCGCAGGGCGCAAAAAACCTAATTTTTTGCAAATTAATTAGGATAAAATTTGAATTTTGTGAGCTATCACAAAATAGAACAAATTTTATAAATTCTGTGTGTTTGACACAAAATTCTTTAACTTTATCCTCAGAAAGCAGTTAGCGCGTCTTCTGACTGAGTACTTTCATGCAAACCTTAATCTTGGCATTTCGGGAAATTCGTGCTACTCAGCTGCGAGTGAACACTAATTGTCATGTCATATCAATATTAAGGGTTCAACCGAGGAACATAGCACAGGGAAGTATTCAATGAGCCTTGCATTAATGAATAATACAGGCAGGATATTGAAACTTACAGAGTATTTGGGATTGTTGCTACATGCACCATTCTGGATAAATTTCATGTAAATATACTGAATTGCTCAATATATAGTAAGTAAAAAGGCTGGGCACTCATTACTTCAAAGGGCTCCGTCTCTTTGCAGAATGACGGTACATTAAATACAGGGTTTTACAATCTTAGCCCTGAACTAAAAAGCAGCATCAACATTAAGTCCCCTGGTTAGCACGTAATAGTTGACATTATTGCGGGGTAAGCAATATATGGTGGCAGACGAGGACAAATTGAAAAGATGAGGCATGTGAAGATTACCAGGAAAACTTGATCGATCTTTGGCAACAAGTCCGCACGGCTAGTGATCTTCGTACCTTGATTTGGCCATAGAGTATTGGCGCTGCAGGCTCAGCCGCCTATCTTCATGTAAGGTCCAAGAAGGAATTCCTCTTTCACTCAAATTCTAAAAGCGCCATGAGCGTAAGAAGGATCGCCTTTTGATAGACGCATTTATGTGTCTATTTTCATCTCTATTGTGTATATTGTTAGTACCCATTTTTGTACTTATTTTGGTATTTTATCTCTTTGTAGGTGTTTTTGGAGAAATAAGCTTTTGCGGCGAAATTGACTCGAAAAGAGGTTTTTGCGCTCATGGGAAAAAGATTACTAAGGGGCACCCAGATTACTAAGGGGTATCCACTTGCTTTTCGCACCCCTGGTCCGGATAAGGGGAGGTCATCCCCTACCTTTTGAATTTTGGAATTAGCGGGAAAAGAAACCAGCGCACAGGCAGATTTAGGGTTGGAATTTTGAGTGATTTCTATGGAGATTCAATGGATTATTTTCGTTAGACT